>WBNQ01054760.1:0-11853 GCA_013401375.1 Spizella passerina | reverse complement strand
TCACAAAAAGAAGAGTTGTCATGCATTACTTCAGTAGGCTGGTACAAAATAGAAACCAAAGGCAAGTAAGTGTTAACAGTAATTTTACAGAATTTCATCATTTTAAATGCAAGTTTTCACATTTTCTTTGCCCATGCATGCATGTCAAAAATGACTGAAGGCAAAGCCATTTTATATTATGGATCTGACCAAATAACTCCTTTACCCTTAGAAATGAACCTGATAACTCTGTAAGACCTCTGTGACACAGGATATCAATTCAGTGTCATGACATGATAGAAGACCAAGTGTGTTAAGAAGTGAGGCCTTTCTTTTGAAATCAGTTTCACATAAATTTGTAAAGTCATGGACTACCAGGTTAGGAAACACACATTCCCTAAAGCTGAACGGGATCCTGACGGTATTGCAAGATGGTGAGGAGGGGATTAAATTCTGCTGCATTGCAACTTCTCACAGCACATCTTCATAAAGCCACTGGTAATTTTAAATGTGGAAAAGGTGCACCTTTTGGAAGGCATGGTGGGAGAAACAGGATCTAGATGGAAAATTTCTATCAACTGATATCAGCAGATGTAGTCCCACCTGGCTGTCCTAGGACATTGCTAGAAGCGTGGAAGAGTACTACAGAAAGAGCAAGGCTTATCAAACTCACTTGGAGAAGGGACAAAACAGGAAGGTTTATCTTTTCTCTAGTTAGTCTCTGGAATTGTGGACAGGCAACAAAATGATGAGTCCTAACACATGAGCACAGTACTGGTGCAGTCATTTGGCCAAAAGGTTTCATCAGAGTCACCCTTTGTTTTCTGTCTTCTAGCAGACACCTACATCATCTCAATATTCCCAGTGGTTCAGCAATGAGTCTGCATTTTTTCTCCTTTATCAATGTCCACTTAAATGGTCACAAATAAGAAGGGCTATAACATTTTGTGGGGAAAAAATTTATGTCCAAGGGGGTAAAATGTAAACTTCAACATACAGGCAGATGCAATTTAAAGTGCACAACTGTAATTATTCGAGTTGTGATGCTACCACTTATAACCCACGCTCACTCAATTTTTTATGACTGTATCAACTTTTTTTCTCTCTACTCAGTTGTTTGGCCAGCTCCATCGTGCACCAACGTTTTGTAACTTAGAAAGGCTGGCCATCATTAGATCACAACAGCTGGATCCACACTAAGGCATTAGTACAAGTAAATTAAGTGAATTAGGTATTACTGTCATCACTAGTGCAATTTTGCAGTAATGAAAAAGAGAATAAAAATGTTATAATTGCTATTTTAATATTAGTGTGGAATGTATCTATTTTAAAAATGGCACCAACAATGTTCCAGTTGATCATCATTAGAGTGGTAAGGGATCGGGATAAGAGAATTTTGTTCCTATTTGTGTTTGTTTCCATCAAATACATATCCAGTGCATACTATTTGAGTGCTACAGCAGTATCAAAATACAAGAAAGGAAAATGGTACTTGCTAATTTAGCAAGGAACATTATTTTCTGTCTGAACAACACAATTTTGCATTTTAGGAATTCAAGAGAAACACCTGGCTTTACCAAGACAAGAATCTGGATTTAAATCCAGGCATTAAATCCATCCAGGAGGAGACCACACCAGTCCAATTGCCCTGTAAAGATGATGTGTGTATTGTGCCAGCAACAAATATTGGAAGACATCCTGCCACTCTGTGTCCTGTGTGATTAGTAACACGTAAGAACTGGGTCCACGAAGCTGGTTTTTCTTTTTCCCTCAGAATTCTCTGATACAAATTCATCTTTCAGTTTACAGCATTTGGGAACCTCTCCACAGTAAAGCTCACATTTTGTTTGTAGATTTTTTTTGCATTTCATAAAGACTAGTCTTAAAATGAAGAAAGTATGAAACTGAGCTAGGTTTTTATTCCTTCCTTGTCACTGAAAGGGTACAAGCACTGCTTCAATTTTTCAGTTACTCTATAAATAATGTCTCACTGGATTTTCTTTAGGAGTATAAAAATATGCTTAGCTTTGGTATCTTAATGTACACAGCTCATTCTGCTAAGAGATCAAGGCAAGTTCACGCCCCATCTTCAAACTCTCTAACGCCTTAGGAAAATGACTGCTACAAACATTTGGGGGTTAGAAGCGCACACTGAAATTACCAGTAACATTTCCCCTTTGATTGCCATCATTGTGAATAACAAACACTGTCAAAGTAGAAAGAGAGCAAGATGACATGATACAATATAAAATGACACTACCAAAAACATACCTGTAAATGAAAGCTTTGAGAAAATGCTATATTTTTAAATAGGAAATATAGATCACTTGAATGAATACACAATATTCTCTAAGGCTTTGAATTAAACAAAGGCCTTAATAATTACCCTAATTACTTCTGTTGTGATTCTACCTTTGAGCCTATATGAAAAAACATCTAACAATTAGTTACACTAATTTAATCATCTGGTTTTAAATAAATGGCTGTTAGTATTTCTTTTAACAAACTTGTTTTAGAAAGACCAAAGACAAAACTGGTTGTTTCGATTTAGCATCCAACATGTCATTCAGTTTGGTCGAACATATTTATTTGGGTTTTCTGCCCAGCAGCTGAAGTCCTCTATCTGGCAACAAAAGACACGCAACAAAAGCTACAGCAGAAGGTGGAACACATTATTTGGTAACATATCTCAAACACAGCCTGGACAAACCACCTCTGAGAGTAAAAACATACATCACATTTCAGCTTCCAAGCCCAATTTAGTCTTCAGTCTCTCAACTGAGCCTGTCAATTAGGGTGTCAATTAGGCCTTGATCCAGCAGAGCACCGAAGCATGTGTGTAATCTGAGCATGTGAATAACCTTGTTGCTCACTGCAAATCAGGATGATAGTGACGGGGGAGAAATGAACAGGACCACCAGTTCATTCTCACATACAGCAATTATAACACACTTTAAAATATTTTCTTGAAGCAACATACTGGAAAATTGTGGCATTTGTCATCTCTGCTCCTTTCAGAGCCACTATAAACCAGGGCTGCCGCTCTTTTTTTTTTTGTTTGGCAGAAAGAAACTAGATATTCAGTCCTCTAAAACCACATGAAAAATCACCTCTTTACAAATTACACCTGATGTAAAGTGGCATCTCTCTTTATTGAGCTATATAATAATAAATTTTTTTCTTAGGTGTAGCGCAAATGCAAGATTCTCAGTATTTGACTTTTTAGTAGACTTGGCACTAGCAAGGCTGCTGCTTCTAGATACGTAATTAGAAGTGATTCAATATTTTGTGCCTCAGCTTGCCTGTACCTAACATGAAGAGCAAGATCCCTCTCTTGTTGCAAACCACTGAGGTCTCCCAATTCAAGAAGAATTCCTCTGGAATAACTTTTCACTGTTGTTGCTTAGGCATACAAACTGTGGCTCCTGAGGCAAGTCAGTAGCCATTGCAAACTGATCCATATTCCTTCCCATGAAAGTTAAAAGTGTAGCTATGGCATGAGATTCTCCAGTTAGAGAACCACAAAGAACTGCTCAAGGATGTGCCTGCAGAAGTGCTAGTGGAGGCAGGGCTGGGAATGTCACACTCAGGACTCCACTGGGCTGTGGCAAAAGTTCTACTCTCTGGATGCTCCCGTAGTAACTAGATGAGAAATACAGAAATGTCATCTTTAAGAATGTCATCTTTTCTCCTGGACTCTTTAAAGCTTATTCCCATGCCAGTTTTAAAATACCACAAATGTTCAGGATAAACAATGCAACATGGAACTTGCTAATGAGAGAAACAAGCCAGCCTTTGCTGGCTTTCAACACACTTTCAACGCTAGGCAAATTCAAGTACAAATACCATGATAGCACAAATCCACATTTTCCTCTCCAAGTCTGATCTTAGCCTGAGCCACTAACAGTCTGACAAATTCTCTTTTTTTAACTGCAGAGCAAGTGATGTACCAAGGATTACAAAACTAGGTTCGGCGTTCTGCGACACTCAAGTTACAAAATGTTTCCATGCTGGGTAATACCACTCAGAAAGGGATCCAGTAAGAGCCTAATCTCACTCCCAATGGAGTTCGCAGCAAAACTTAGGCAGAAAGAGAATGAAACCTAAATTTGACACCGATGTTAAAACTGATGGACTCCTTTCTATAACCTGTCAAGTCAGTGATAGGTTGTTTGTACCTTTGATTGTTACAGGGAAATTACCAGATCAGAATTCTGAATCCTTGTAATAAATGAACTTTTAAAAATGTAATACTTACTTCTCAAACATTGTGTCATATGTTTTGTCAGGCTAGTGTAACACAAAAGGTTGTGATGTATACATTAAAATTTAAATGCACTCTCTGGAAGTGACATGAAATGTGCAGCCTTTCCATTGTTTTTACACAAGAAAATTAACTCATTATTTCTATTTCAAGATTCAGCCTCCAAAGTATCTCAACAGCAATGTTTTTTACCTTCTGAAAACTGCTGCACATGAAATGTTTTTTTGCAGCTTTCTACTGAAGGAAGAGTTAAAAAAAAAAGACTGATATTGGCAAAAACTTTTCTCCCCAGTGCATTGGCATGTTATCCACACATATTCAAAGCTCACCGAAACATCCTTCCTCTTTCGAGCAAAAACATCCTCCTGATTTTTTGGTTTAAGCAGAAGAAAACACATGGTGGAAGGTGCACACATTCTATGAGAGGAGAAAGCCACTGAGCCAGAAAACAATTCTAAAATGTGTACAGGGCTACAACAGTTAAATCTCAAAGCTGCTGAGAAATTGCTTGGATGCTATGAGCAAAAAGTGTGGTTCCAGAGTATAATCCTAGTGATACACTATGTTCTTTGCAAAAGGTTGTGAGGCCTTGGCCTAATAAGCATAATCTCATTACACTGCAAATAAAAGTTTCCTATTTATCTCCAGATTTCAAATGAATCTAATAAGGCTTATGATACAGTCACCCAATACCCTAATCATATTTCTGCCTATCTAAAAGCAATCAGTAATTGTGTTATAGCAGAACGTGCTGACAATACCTCTGACACAGAAAGGAGAATGAGAGCCCAGCTGTACTAATTAAATTAAATGCTAGGCTGATGGAATACATTTGCTGAAGCTTGGAGAGTATGGGTGCAGAATTAATAAGCATTACAGCTTAGAGCAGGAGATGATATCATAATGGATGCAAGGTTTTGATGTGGAGAGCCTCATTCAGATTCAATGTACCATAATGTACGGATGTGACAGCTGCTTAGAGAGGTGCAGAACCTTGAACAAAGTGCACAGGAACTTTCTCTCCCCCTCCTTCTTTTTTTCCCCTCCTCTTCCCCCTCCCCCCATCTTTTTTGTTACTTGCTTGAGAACTGTATTTTTATATTATCTGTGAGCTAAAAAAAATACTGTTGTGGCCCACAGTTTATTGTTTATTGAAATCCTACTGGTTTGCACAGTGGCTTATTTTCTTCCGATCTCCTCCTGTCTGCCGTTTTAAACTTACCGTCCCTGCAAATGAGAGAAAAGCCCTTCGAAAAACATTTTATAACGCAGTATGTGTATGGTTAATCATAATTTCCTTTCTCTTCCCTTATTTTTAACGCCAGAAACCCCGAGTGCGGGGGAAATCCTGCAAGGGCAACGAAAATCCAAACGCAGACCACTCCTGTCACTGCGGCCAAGCCGCTGCGGGGAGGGCTGGGGAAGGAGCAGGAGCCCAGGGAGCGGAGCCAGAGCCGCCTCCCCGGCCCAGAGCCGCGGCCCCGCCGCGCTCCCGCCCGGCCCGTGCCAGCGCAGCACAATCTCCCGCTCATCAATGGTGCCGGGAGCGCCGGGCCGGGCTGCTCCGCCAGCTCCGCCGGCCGAGGCTCATTACCATGAGAATTTTGACAGGATATTAGATTTACTAATCCTGAACTTTCCGGGCTGACCCCTCATTCGCGAGCAGACAATGCCGGTGTCTGCCGGCCAGGCCCCTCCGCCTGTCCTCAGCACGATTCACCCCCCGCCCCCGGCACACGCACAACCCACACACGGACACCCTCGGCCCGGGGCTCCTCTGGCCGCCGCCGCCGCCCCGCCCTGCCCGGCCCGCCCGGCCCTGCAGCCGCCTCCCGGCGCTCCCCTGGCCGTGTGTGCCTTCGGCCGGGCCGAGGCGCGGAGCTGCCGGTTCCATGGGGAAGCCGAGACCCGTGCGGGACTGACCGCAGCCCGCTGGAGGGGCTGCCCGCTCCAGCTCTCCCCGCCGGCCTCCCTCCCCCCCAAAACCGGCCCCTCCTGAAAACACAGTGCCTATTAAGTTGCTGAAAACAGCAGATTTCCACTGATACTATACAGATAGAGCTGACCATTAAATCGCAATTTTACATCCCCAGGCAGCAGTGGCTGCTGACAACCTCTAAAGCTTGTAATCCCATTTAACCCCCTCCTGTCATGAGCAGGCCCACCCTTTTGGAATAATGCAGGCCAAATTAGACCTGACACGGCAACAAGAGAAATAAAACCCCCTTTAGCTTAAAAGTCATGCCACAGTGGGTAACCCTGACCTTCAGCTTTCCCGCTCCCTTCTCTAGGGAGCTCCCCCCCGCCGCTGGCGTTGACAGAGGCGGGAGTGGGGAATTGCAAGGCGGCTGGATGGCCCTGGGGACAAATTAAAGGGAATTTTGCTAGACAATAGAAGGAAATTTCACCTGAGGGGTTTTCTTTCCTTCCCCCTTTTAAAAAAGTCTTTCTATAGTAATAAAAAATAAGCCCTGATCACTCCTTGCCAAGTGCTCCTTGCCTGACCCGACCGCCAAAGGCCATTCCTGCTGGAGCGGTCCCAGCCTGTTTTGCAGCCGCCCTGCTTCGGAAAGGAACCTCAGCTTTTCACAGCCCATGGCTGGCATTTAGTGCCCATTTCAGAAGGAAGCTGACCACTTCTAAGGTCCTTTAAAACAACTCCCCCCCCCCCCCCCCCCCCCCCATAATAAAAAAAAAAAAAATGGGCTATTCCCCNCAGTTCCCTTCCTAGCTCAGACTCCTGCCTGCAAGTTGTCTGCTTTGTTAGGAGAGGAGGGGAAAGGCACTGGCAGAGTGAGACTCGTCCTGCATTATTCACACACAGCTCCAGGAGTACAGGGAGAGCTTTCAGACCTAACCCAGGCAACATTGTGTTCATTACTCTGATTTCATTTGGGAAAATAACACTGTTTTTTTGACAGTATTTTTGAGAATACTGAACTATACGGACAAGCGTCTATAAACAGCGTACATCCCCACCACTGCACCAGTGCTTGCAAATGTGGAAGATGACCTTTCATGCTTAATCTACACACAAGCAGACCACAACAAGTTGCTCCCCAGTTCTCCTCTCTGTTTACTGCCTGCTGAAGAAAAGAGCCAAAAGTCAGAAAGCACCTTGAAGCAGGTAAAGGCCACATTGCCGCTCTATCTGCATTTTCTTATTTCTCTTTTTTACAAGAGGCACGGTGGGAATTCAGTTCTATAGCCAAATTACAAACCAACACATTTTTCTACCTGTCCATCTGTCTGTCTACAAATACACACCCGTAATCAGCACAACCTGCCCTTGCCATCCAACACACTTTTCTCAGCACTCCCCCACCTGCCGTTATTTCTGTATGCTGAAGAGCATGCGAACAAACGCCTTCCAAAGCAGAGCTATGCCTGCAGCAGGAGAGGTAAATCCCCGGATCGAGTGCAAAGTTTGCTGTGGAAGTTTGCGAGCTGCATACTGCAGAAGAAGCGAGCCTCTGCAAGGGACCCTGTCTGTAGCACACCACTTTGCCCACAACTCACCGAGTCACTCTCCCAGAGGCCCCACAGCAGGAATGAACTTGCAGCGCTTCTAAACTGGAGCACTAAAAAAAATCAGGCTCATTACCTGGACACATGGCTTCTCATTACTTCATTGCTTCAGATGCCACATCCCTTGATGCTGCAGATCGGCTCAAAAATTTGAAGTACTCCTTCCTTTTTTTCCCCCTTTCCCTTTTTCTTTCTTTCGTTCATTCTTTAAAAAAAAGTAAAAACCAACAAAAAAAGGATGCTTGACTAAAGTTAGCTTAAATTTGTTAAGAATAAAACTGGTATAAATGTTTATTTCGACTTCCTCGTGCAGCAGTGTACCGAAGCCCAGCCCGCCCAAGCCTCTTTAGCAATGGAGTGGTTTATTTAATTTGTCAGTATAATAGAAGCAGCTGAGTGAGAGACAGAGAATGCAGTGTGGTATAAAAGAAACAAAGGCTAAAAGTACCACTATTTTGATTCCCTTTTTAAAATTACTTCCAAAGTGTGGTATCTATTGTGAAGAATAATGCTGAACAAAGCACAGTGTCTTGGCAATATTCACAGAGCTCATTCACAGAGCCAGTTCTGTCTGTACATTCAGAGGTAGAATACACTTATAAATGATGCATTGGAAGGACTATAGTTCCTATTGTATTCCCAGTGTAAACAAAAAGACAGACAGAAGCTGAATGGCATATGGGCAGCAGGGCAACACTTTATTCAACCATTCCAGCACCATTGTGAAGGTAAAATGGGAGTTCTCTCTTCAAATCCAGTGAACACATTTTGGGTTAGGCTAACAATTTATATATATAAAACGCAGATCTGGTTGTACTTTTGTATACTCCTGTGGAAAAGTGATCTTTAAAGCAATCTAAAACAGGGATTGCTGTCAAGTTTTGGAGGTCATTCCCAATAGGATTATGTAGCCTCTGGAGAAGACTGTCTGAAAGAGGGTCTCTGTGGTGGCTGTGGAGGTGGGGGCTTGATACACAGAGCCAAAATGGCTTAAAACAGCAGTAGCAAAAGCTGACAAGGAGGCCGAGAGGTGCTCAGGATCTGACCTACCTGGAAAAAGATAAGCTATTGGAAGGGGCATTCTTTGTATAGACTGGAGTCTATCCTTCTTTTCCCACCATTGTGCCCTGTTTTCTAGGCAGCAAAGACTGTCTGATCCTGCAAAAGGAGATTGGAAATTGGAAACTTTGCCAGATGATCATAAATTGCCTTTACTAAGTCAGGCATTGTCCCTGCTGAACAGTTTATGGTCAGAGAAAGCCTCTTCACTTTGTCTGAGGGGAAGAAAAAATCACTCCTGTGGAGGAAATATTAAAATTAGATGTGTCCTTTCTGCCCTTGCTGTGTCAGTTGATGCCAGGAAGTTTTATGATCACTAGCTCCTCTCCCTCCCTTTATATTTTCTGCTGTCACATAAAGGCTCACGTGCTGAAACTACTCACAGGATCCAGTCTTTCTGATTCATGCAGGCAATGCCTGTGTCTGTGTGATACAGCATATCTGCTGCACATCACACTGCTTGGGTGCATTTGGAGGGATTTGCATGAGTAGGGCAAAGGGACCAGTCTGCCTTTGCCTTTTTTTTTTTTTTTTTTTTTTTTTTTTTGTGTCGGTCCTGTTGCATTTGCTCATTGCTCACCATGGATGATCACTGGTTCCAGCAACCAGATTAGGAATTGCATATTTGGTTTTGTCTGATGGCAGTTTTGTGCTCAGTACAGCTGGGCCAGGCAGGATTTCACACCTGTTTGAAGTCACTGGTATTCTCCAGTAGTGTCCTTTGGGAGCTGAGGGAGGGTTCCAGCTGGTTTGGGAGCCATCTGGAGATGAGTCTGCCTGACCTGTTTTGGAATTAAAAAGTCTGGCAGAATGTGCTTTCTGACGATGTGATGGAGATTTTGCAAGTTTCTGCCTTAGATAAGTCACTGTCTTATCAAGATCTAACATAATCATATAAATACAAAAAGGCTTCCAATGAGGATTACTCAGCTTGATCCCTAAAGCAGAGTGCAGGCCTCTCTTTATGAGTATTTATAGTCTTAAATTAAAATGGATTCTGGAAAGTCTGTGTCCCTGAGCACTTTCTTAAATTCTTTGATTCTATTCACAAGAAAATAGTACTTGGATTAAAGTATGTTTGATGTTTCCAGGAAAGAATCCCAACAAATACTATGTTTTCACTGACAGCTGCTGTCTGCCAGAAGTGATGCCAAGAAACCCAAAATACTTTAGTGGCTGTTCTTAGATGTCAGCCTTGATTACAGGTGTTTGTGTCCTCCCACTGGGGTTTTTCTCCATGAGGGTCAGGTTAGCAACAGTTGAAGCTGTTAGAAAGAGTTTGCAGCTGATGTAGTACCATGGTCAGAGTTGAGCCAAAGTCTGTCAGTGCACTTCATGAACTCCCTTGCTCAGGACCAGGTCCTACGCAGAGCCCTAGGCAGAGTAGGTAGTGGCATTGCATGCTGCTGGAGGAGTGGGAAAAAAACAAAGGATGTGCCAAAAAACCCAAAAAGGGTGAGGGATGAGTGATCAAAAGAAAAGAACTTGGAATTTGAAGAAGACCTGGACAGACTCACTACCATTCATAAGGTATGTTCTTTTGTCAGCTTGATGGAAATTACATAGTTTTGTGCTGTAAATTAGAAATGCAGATGGACAAATTTAGTCTATTAGAAATTTACTTTAAGTGACCTTTAAAAACACAGAGCAATGACATATGTGTGGAGATTCACAATTTTTTGAGTGTTCTTTACTCAGTGCCTCAGGTAGCCAAAAATATTTCCATTCCAGAGTGTTGAGGTTTAACACTAGTTGGCAACTAAGTACCATGCAGCCTGTTGTTTACTGCCCCCCCTGCAGTGGGATGGGAGGGAGACAATTGGAACAAACATAAAACTGATAGGTTGAGATAAAAACAGCTTAAAATTTGAAATGAAGTAAAATATGCTACTATTAGTACTACTGCTAATTGTAATGGAAAGCAAGATAAAAAAGAGAGAGGAATAGAACTCAATTCAAACAAGTGATGCACAGTACAATTGCTCACGACCCACTGACTGATGCCCAGCCTGTTTTCAACCAGTGATCAGTGGCTCCCAGCCAGTTAAGCCCCGTTTATGGACTGAGCTTGGCATTCTGTGGCATGGAATATCCCTTTGGCCAGGTCAGGTCAGTTGTCCTGGCTGTGCTCCCTCCTGGCTTCTTGTGCAGCTCCTCAGTGGCAGAGCACAGGAAACTGAAAACTACTTAGCAACAACCAAAACATCAGCATGTTATCAACATCATTCTTGTGCTAAATCCAAAACAAAGCACTGTAACAGATACCAGGACGAAAATTAACTCCATCCCAGTTGAAACTAGGACACTGGGAGATTATTAAAGATGAACAGTTGCCAACTGGACACCACAAAATGAGGGCCAAAACGTTATTGCTGGAGACATAGGTGTGTCTTAGAGGCCATAGAATTTGGACAGGTAACACAGGCTTGTCAGACACTTATGACAGTCAGTGATGAAAAATTGAATTTCAAAATAAGACAGCCTTTGCCAATATTTTCAAAATCTGTCACCCCTAGATATTCAGAAAAGGCTGCTGGGTCTTCACACAGAAGGAACCTCTGCACATTTCTACACACTAGAAGAAATGAGTATGAGCTAAGTATTTATACAAATATGTTATTTTTATTTGGCATGTCAGTATATATTTTTTCTGTGGCTATGCTATGAAAATGAAAAATAGTCTCTTTTTCAGTCACTTATATTATGACTGCAGGATTCCAATGCAGATATAGTCATCACTATTATAGCTTAAAGTATTAGAAGTAAAGATTAAACCAACTCACAATATCTAAAAATTGTCATTGGAAAAATTGTATTTGGTGTACTGGAAAGAAGAATGAAAATTTGTGTTGTTTATTTTGGACTACCAAAGATTAAGGTATAAGGAATTAACTATAACCTGGTACAGAGGAAAAAATGTCTGATTAGCTACTACATCGCTACCACTCAATGTGTTCTGAAAGACAACATTCTTTCTATGACTTTCTAGCACTTAAATTCTTCAAGACATAAGTGAAAACCCA
>WBNQ01054759.1:975-27899 GCA_013401375.1 Spizella passerina | reverse complement strand
AACAGGTTTGTTAAAGTAGGTCTAACAGCTCCTCTGATCCCTACGCCAAGAACACAGGAAGCCTCAAATTTATTTTTATTAAACTGAGTTCTTTGTAAACTCTAGTTTGAGCATGCTCCTTTGTAAGCATGGAGCTCCAGCCCTGTAGGGAGAAATCAATTCATTCTGGAAAGGTCAACCTTCAGAACGTTATAAAGCACACTTAAAATTCAAATAAAGAAAATCTGTATTTTAACTGTGCCAAATGTGGTTTAAATTGATTCTGATGCAATGAAACATTATTTGCTAATGAGATGTTAGCACAAGTTATGTTCTGACAAACTAGGTTCAGAGTCCCATTTTGCTCATCACTGTTTCTATACATAAACACTTAAAAAAAAAAAGGACAAAAAAAGGAACTGTGTCACAGTGCAAAGAGCAAAACATTGTGATTTATTCACCTGCATTCAGCTGCTCAGAAAACACAGATGTGTTAAACCACTCCCAAATGCTCCACTTCCTGCTGTGAGTACAGGAAGAGGCAGAGGACAGTTTAAGGAAAAGAAAGGCAGTTTCAAAAATCAGGATTCTAAAGAAGAGGAGGTATTTAGGGCCCCCCTGACACTGAGCTGGGGAAGCACAAGGGGAATGAAGGGAGGGGGGGAAGGCAGCCAAGCTTTCCTCAAATAGCTGCTCACTGCCACTGCTGGGACAGAATCCGGAGCAAGTGCACTGTCAGCGTGACCCAGGACACTTCTTGCAGCCACAGTCTTCCCTTTTTATTTAAGGATAGGAAACAGAGAGAAAAGGGTTCAGACATCTTTCTTGGACATATCAGTTTAACACCTTTTCTCTCCCTCCCTCTCTTTTTCGCTGTTCTGGAAATGAAAGGGGTGAAATTTGGAAGCAGGATTCCACAAGAGCAGAGCGAGGAGGGGGAACAGTCAAAAGCCAGGGAGTCTGCCAGGAATTCTGCAAGAACCAGAGTCCCTGCCTGGGTGTTAATGGGTCTACACAAACTTTTTCTGTTTGCTTTTAAAGAAAGAGACATTTCTGAGGGGCTAGAACTTCACATGGCCATGTCTGTTATTAAGCTTTTTGGAATTTAGTATATTTTTTTCCTCATGATTTTTCATAGAAGAAAAGCATGGAAAATACCACAGTGGTCAAAATGAACATGAGCGAAGTGAACCACATGGGATGAACTCTGGTGGGAGCAAAAATGGAGAAGGTGTTCCAGCTCCATGCAAAGGAAAACCCAGGAAAGGTCTAAGTCCTGATGAAGCATTCCTGAATACACCAGCTGCTGCACATTCAACAATCCACTGATGTAATGGTAGGAACAGAAATTCTCAATTCTGCTCTTTACCAATTTAGCTCAACAAAAAATTCCATATAGTGAACAGTGCTGAACTGAGAAATTCCCATCACAGAAAAAATAACTGCAAATCTAAAAACTCCTGAGTTGGAAGAGCTCCTGAGCTGAGGCAGCACTGCCACACATTCCATGACATCATACATAAAACACTATCTATCTCTTACTTTACATCATTTTTCTTAGTAAGTCTTTAAGAGAAAAATCAGAGGCAATGTGTCAAAGGTACAACAATTAGCCCAGCTCTCAGAGGGATTATTTCTGTGACTAAAGGACAGGAGGCACCTGCTGAAACGCAGCAGGACACATTTCAGCTTACCAAAACTAAAAGTTTGTTTTGGTGAAGAAAGGACTGAGACTGGAACCCAGTCTGTGCAGAGCCAGCAGGGTTATATGTGATCCTTCAACCAAAAGGATTTCTGGAAATCAGCCCTCACAGAACCTGGATTTTCCAGGGGTTTGACCTGGGCTGTCTGCCCTGCCCAGCCTCACCCAAGGAGCCTGACCTGCCCCGATGGCCCCGTCCCATGGAGTCACAGCTGTCAGGCTGAAATCCCTCGAGGGCAATGAAGCCCAAGCACCAAGCTGGCAGCAGCACCGTGCCCACCATGGCCCAGGACCCCTGTGCCACAGCCACGAGCTTTGGAACACTTCAGGCATGGTGACAACCCCGGCACATCCACAGAAAATCTTCATCCAACCTAAACCTCCAATGGGCCAACATGAGGTGTCTCCCCAGGAGCTCCCTGAAGAAGTTCCACACACATTTCTGAGTAACAGTATAGCTGGGCTTTGGGTTTTGTTTAATCGGGAAGGAAAATGTAAGATAAAGACAACAATCTTTTCCCTGAAAAATAAAAAGGAAACTAAGCCCCTTCTTTTAATTCCATCTTTCTAACAAGGCCACAAGTTACAAAATCTTTAGTGGAGGAACCTTGATTGGCCTATTCCTGAACACAGTTCAGATTCTTCTGAAAACATGTCAAATTCCAAACTGCACAATAATAATCCAATTCCTGCAGGGAAAAAAAGACAAAATATGAACAATTAAGTAAAAGCCTAATTCTATTTTGATGTACATCACCCTTCAACAGGGCTCAAGTAAAAGCATCCCAAGTATGTTCCAAACAAGTGCTCAACAAAACCAGCCATGAACACGTGGCAAAAGTACAAAAACTCCTTTGCACTATTAACATAGATAATGTCATTTAAGTCTTAACACCAGTGTAAAATATCTATGAGTTGTTTCATTTAATTTTGAAAATCCATATAGAAAACAATGTTCATAACTCCATCCACAGGATTCTACAAAACTGCTGCTTCATCAACAAATCTTTGAACTGTTTCAATATGAAAACTCATTTTTTTCAAACTGCTCAAAAATCATTGCAGAGAATTTCCAAGCACTTGAATTGAAGCACAACCAAAGTATGAACTTGGTACATTTTTGCAGTTATTTCTAAAATAAGCTAATTTACATAAATCATCTCAAAATAACACAATGGGATTCAACTTCATTTTCGACATTTGGAAAGCAGTGTCATACTTTATTTAAAGTAAACCCATGTAAAAACAAAGTTTAAATGAAAATGGTACCTGAAAAATAAATTATTTGATATAAAACAAATCAATAACTTAAAAACACACTAAATATACAAAATGTGTAACCATATACTGTACAGTATGGAAAGCAATTGATAAAACCTTCTGTCCCACAAACAGATTAATTTATAAACAAAAGATTACATAAGTTAAAGGAAAGGAAATCAATAAAAAGACTAGAAGTACAGTATTATTCAAATTACTCATCAAATAAAGGTTTATCCCAACTTATGTTTCAAATGTCTCAAGTCATTTTCTTCTCAATGACCAAGTGAAAAAGTTCAGCCATACCACTAAAAACTTGCTCAAAAATGTTTAGAAATAAGGAACAACAGTAGGAGAATATTGAGATTCTAAAACGTGAACACAGAAGCAATTTTCCAAGGTTTCAGGTGGCAGTTCTACCATTACTGTTTTCCCATCATTAGCAACAAAAGAGAATTTCAGTGCTGAAAACTCCACTCAACAGAAAAATATTTCTAAACCTTTGTTGCTGTTGGATCGAGTGTGATCTAGAAGGAATCTCCAGAGTTGAATGTCAAACCCACCCATGGGGTGGTGAGTTCTGCTTTAGAGATCATAAAGACTTGGATTGGTTTTAAATCACGTAGGATGAGGAAGCAACACTTTGAGTTTGGTTTTGTTTCACTACATGAGACTACTGCAAACAGCAAGCACTGAAATGGTGCCGTACCTGCTCAAGCTACCGGCGATTTTCAATCCCGCTTGTCATGGAGGCACCGCCTCTTCCGAGCCAGAGGGAGGAACTGAGAGCCTTTTTATGAACTCCATGTTTCATTTTTTATATTAGTAAGGAGAAACTCAGTAATAATAAATGCAATAATCAGAGAAAATAGCCACTGGCCTCTTGAGCTCTGGATTTATCCATCCTACTGTGCTGAGCAGCCAACCTTGAGAAGCGCAGAGCTACGTTAGAGGAACTTGCCGAAGGCACAAAAAGACTCTCCTGCTTCCAAACAGAGATTAAAATACCTCAGGTGACAAATTCAGCTCTTGGAAAATAAAAACAAAATGAGAAAAAGCCAAAACACAAGTGCAGCTCCACTCAGAGAGCTCAAGGGGTTGGCGTTTCTTTATGCTAAAGGTGAATTTGGTCCCTTCCCTCTAAAGCTATTTGTAGATGCCTAAATGTAGCAATGGAACAATAAGGTGCTTCATTGACAGAGTTAAAAAGGACACATTTCCTCAATATGGAACTAAAATATACGGTGACCTTCTGACAGAGGCAGCCTCCAGACAAACTGCTCCATGTTTATGGGATTGAACCAGGCTACCAGCAGCTCACAAGAGCTGTGTTAAAAATCTCCCACAAACTCTAACCTTCTGCAGGCAGAGCTATCAGAGGAGCTACTTTAAATAAACAGTTTATCACATGACCTGTATATTGTGTTAATAAAGTAAATGTGGGGACATTCTCCAAGTTTGTTTTTTTAAAGCACGTATGTAATGATAAAACTATCCAAAAGGAACTTGAGTTATTGCCGTTTAAAATGCACTGAAAAAAAATCTCTCCTGAAATATTTGAAGAATTTCTACTTTATTGACCTTACCCAGAACATTAAAGCAACATAGAATTGTAACAAATGTTGAAGGACCTTAAGGACTATTCATTTTCCAAACTCAGCCTTAAAAGAATGGATCACTTTTACTGTTAATTCATCATTTTGGTTACTGTTAATTCATCATTTGACTGCTGGATATTCTTTCTATAAATGATACCAAGTTTTTTAAAAACTTCTTTAAAAAAGATTTTTAACTGCTTTTTATAAATAACATTACTGCAATGTTCAATCCCCCTATAAAAATAGGTGTCCTTTCCATGCAAACACCCTTTGGTCATCTGGACAAGGGCAAGTGACCAAACACTGACCAAGCAGTGCTCACTGTGGTGACAATTTATCCTGCTCCAGTGACTTGTCTCTGGATTTTCCATGGTTTTCATACTCACATGATACAGATGTATAAAAAACATATCCAAGCAAATGGAAGGAAGAGCTGTGTGGCCACACACACCACTGTGGTGATGTGACTTCTCCCCTCACCTACGAGCTGGATCCTGAAGCCTTTCCCAGTCCCAGAGCTAGGACAGATGCAGGGACTGACAGAGGAAGGCTCAGGAGGCAACAGTAACTGCACTGGTCAGTCTCTGACAGGAGAGTGGAGCAGCTCAAGTAAACCAAATTTTATGATAATGCACCTTGAACAATAGAATAAAATAAAATAAATCCAACACTTCAGTGCACAGACACCATCTAACAGGGAATCACTGAGAACTGAACACACTGAGCTGCTCTGATTCTGCTCACGTCTGGATTTCTGGTGTTGCCATCCCCTCACCTGAAGGACCTGCATGTGCCTTTGCCAGCTCACACCAAGCACATACAGAGATTCCTCTTCCACATTTCTGTGGGATTTCCCTATCTGCTGATGGTTAACAGGAGGTTCACAGGTGCTGAGGCTCACGGCCAGCGTTCTGCACTGGGGTGAATTCCATTCATGTGGACATTTGAGAAGCAAATGCAGTGACTCCCCTCAGCATCTACACATGAGACCCTGAGACAGCAGCACGAACAGCTGTGTTTTCAGCAGAAATTACACCTGCTCCTTCAGAACCTACACCAGGGGCTGTCCCAAGAGACTCTTACCCTACCCTAAAGGACCCCAAAACACCCCCATCTCAGCTGCTCCTGTAGCACATCTCACAGTACAGACCAAAAAATTCAGGTCTCCAGAATCTGATTAGCACATCCTAGTCCAGCAATGAAGACTTTCCAGAACTCTCTACCTCAATGAGAATTGCTCACAACAAGCAATGTGAGACCCCTGCTTTGAGACAGCCTTTGGTTCTACTAAGATCCTGTAAGTGCTTATTGACAGAGGCATCACCTGATAGAAACACCTGGCTTCCACCAAATGGATGGATGAAAAAGCTGAGCACTCTGAGAATTAAGAGGCCAAAAACTCTCCTGAAACAGGTCTGTTCAAGTGAGAGCTTCAAAGCAGGGTCAGGAGGAAACCAGTTGCTCCTACCTTTTAGGCAGAAAAACTCCTGGTAGATGTCTTATTAGACTTTAGTTTCCAACCCCAGAAGCTTCCTTTTGGTCTTTACTAGTAGGATGCACGAGCATTTTGGTTTAGGACCAAAAGCATCCAGTATACATACACAATTTTTTCTGGGCTTCAGCTATTTATGCCAAGGTTTTATTGACTGTTAGAAGAGCACAAATTATACACTACTTCTGGTATCAGCTCTGGATAATAGCAGGAATTTTTCCTCTTTTCCTGACTCAAGCAGCAGTGCTTTGCTCATAGCAATTGCCTGAAAATTATTATCAGAGCAACTATCAAAGAAAGCTGGAATCAGATCTTTCCTAAAAGAGATTGTTGTAGTAGCAGTACAAAACCATATCCTGCACTTACCTAGCAAAGAATGAGAGATGGAAAAATAGGGAAGCAGTGGAAAAAGAAAGGAACAGTGATGCCAGAGAGCATTCAAGAGAAGGGGGTTCTTCAAAAGTGGCAGCACAGCAATGTGCTGCTGCCATGGCCAGTGTGCTTGGAACCAGTACTGACAGAGCCACGTTTAGGGGTCACTCACTGCAAGTCTGAACCCTGCTAAATATTGTGATAAACAGCAGCTCCCATTGTAGTTTAGCAGCAAACTTATCTTAAATGGAATAAAGCAAGAGAGAATGACAGGAACTGGGGATGACTACAGCCCACTCCTGTGGAACAGGACAGTGCAGATTCAACAATGATGGGACATGTAAGAGAACTTCTCTCTACTACACAGCTTCAACTTGGGAGGATGCCCAGAGCGCTTCCCAAGCTCTCCTTGTATGCAGAAAGGAAATAATCATAGATGTGATAAATGGATGGTGATGAACTGGTGGAAGGAAACCTCTGACAGCCAAGAGCAGCTCTGGGGGTGGGAATGGCCTGGCTGCTGTGCCACAGTCACTGTTCCACCCAGCATCTCAAGAGATGGGGAGGGAACAGACTGGCAGGAGAGGCAAGGTTGGATGCTTTAACAGGAAAAATCCCACCTGCATTCACTGCACACAAGCTCAAACTCAGTGGAAGGCTGCTCGCTGGGCCAAGGCCTATCTGTAGGGTTTAGATATGTCCTGGGCAGGTCCAGCAACATCAGCAGCTGCCACAGGTCCTCCCTGGAGCTGGGCACCAGCTCAGCCACGTGTGGAGGCTGAGGGAGCCCTCGGGCTGTGCAGACCCCATGGCAGGGAGAGGACAAGCAGAGCACAGACGGCGGCAAGCAGAAGGCAAGGTCAGCTGGGGATGGAGTGAGACGAGCAGGCAGCATGGACTGGCCTCTCAAGTTTGGAAATGAACTCTGGGGCTGGCAGAGATTCAGGCAAAACAAGGAGACACTGCATTAAACTGCCACAGACCTCATTTCCACACCTGCCCTGCCTACATTAACACCAGAGCCAAGTCTCTAGTTGTGCACAGCAGCTCACACACCTCTGCAGGCATGGTCAGCCTTCCCAGTTTCCTACCCAAGCACACCTGAGGGTTACATCAGTCTGTGACACTCATTTCTATGTGACAGATTTATTGTGGTGCTTGTTTCAAAACTCTTTTCTTCTACTCATCTGTCAAAGCAGTAAATTAAAATTCTCTTAAAGCGGAGCTACAGTTCCTCAAACAGCACTCTGAAAGCTGGACACTTTGTGCAATACTTAGCAAAAAAAAGAACAGAAAATAAAAAACAAAACAAAATTTGAGCAAAACAAAATCAAATTTAATGTTCTTAAATGCAAAAGTAAAAACAAACAAAAAACACAAAAAAGCAAAAGAAAATTAACAGAAACAGAACAACTCAAAGTTTCAAGGCAGTCTGCAGAAAACCTGGGGGATTAATCTTTAAATCTACAAATCAAAGGGGTTTTTTGGTTAATATCTAACTTGCAAGTTGTAAGTACTTTTCTGCTGAGTGTTCAGTAAGTAAAGCTAGTTGTCAAAACAAAATCCTATTAAAATAGAAAAACTAGCACTCATTAGAAGGGATGCGAGAAATACAATGCTCAAATGTTTATAACTGGTTTTTCTTTACAAAATAGAACTGCCAAAGGAATTCCAACTACAATGATCTTGGAAAATGAGTAAGAATCTTGCTGCATTATAATGTACCAGTAAGTAGTGCACCATGCATTAAATATTTGGACAGAAGAGATTCAGTCTGATAAAGTAGCAACATATATTCACACTCGCTTTTTTGGAGTTTCATTTTGACTCTGAAATCTTCCCGGAGTTTCTTTGAAACTCTTTGGTCCATTCCTCTCAAAGTGGGTTTTAAAAGTCACGTTTCTAAAACCTGTGAATTGGACAGCTTGGCCACTGCTCAGTGTGCAACTTACCTCCTCAATGGTGTTAAAGTTAGGCTGGCATGCTACTACTTACAAGACCTTGACTTTAAAAAGCCTGATCCTCAACTAGACACAGAGTAATGAATATTAATTTATCAAACAATTTACTGTCAACTAAAACATTAGTATTTCTCAACTTTTCTTCCATACTACTGAAACTGAGGGAGAACAAAAGGACAGGGGGATGGGTAGGAAGAACAACATAAAACCAAAGAAAATCAATGAATTCAGCCTGATATTTTTCAGAAAATTCCAGTTTTTGCAGACAACATTCAATGAAACAAATGTTAGTCTCATAAGTGAAAGCATGCTTCAATTTTACCACCATCCAGAGGGTCTAGTTAATGCAATCTACTTAAGATTTCAGGGGATTTTTAACATGTTTTAAATGAAATAACTTAAAGGAACTTAAAATTGGTCTAACATTGTGGGATTTCAAACATTTGAACATGTCAGTTGCATCCCAGAATATAAAACCTTTTCACTTCTCATTTAGACTAAGACAAACACTTGTGAAAATTGGCGCAAAATGAGTTTTACACTAACAAAACTGTTTCAACTTCTGTCACTCCATTATCTATTCCATACAAAAAGCACGAGCAAGTTATTTGTGGGACTTGTTGGTTTTGAAGGAAACCTGTAAGATTTTGTCCCCCAGGCGGTAGCCATTAAGACTTGCTATGGCCATTGCAGCTTCTTCATAGTTTGTCATGGTCACAAAACCAAAACCTTTGCACTTGTTGGTGTTGAAATCTCGAATAACTTTCACATTGGTAACCGCACCAAAGGGGCCAAACATCTGCCAGAGGATTCCCTCATCAGCATCTTGACCAAGGTTGTAGATGAAGATACACCAGCCAGAAGATGCGTTTCCTGGAACATTTACACCAGAAAGCCCACTCATGTGATCTACACCCATAGGAGAGAACCTAGCAAATAAAAAGCACAATATTTCATGTTCAATTAAGCAAATTAACTTGAATGGGAAGCAACTGAGAATGAATATTTTATACATGGCACATCAAAACCGCCACATAAATGTTTCCCCATTCAAATTGACAATCAAATTGACAGCTGCCAGAAAAAAAAAAAGTTAAGTATTCCAACTGCTTTATCAACAGGGAACTATCCTTAGAAATGAACAGGCAAGGCAGGATTACATAATCACCTTCCCAGGGGACCTGGATGGATGCCTGAGCTCAGCCAGGCCGCTCTGAGTGTCCAGGGCATTGCTGCAGAACTGCTTGAGTTCAGGGGCACAGGCAGCACCTCCCAGAGGCCCCAGACACCCCCAAGCATGTCCCACTTATTTCACAAAAGGAGATTTTCTTTCACCCCATGCTCCTTTTCTTGCCTCTAAAAGAACATGTTGGGAAACTCTTTAAGTCAAAGAGTTTCTTTGGATTTGCTGGGGCAGGGGATGAGTGTTCTGGGTTCTTAGGAGTAGAGATTGTATGTATTAATTTCCTCTTTTGTGAAGCAGAACAAAACCTACTCCCTTTCCACCCAAAGGCAGCAGGTGCAGGCAAACACTCACAACATGAGCAGGCTCAGTGCAGTTTTATTATTCCAGTGTGTATGGATGGTTTTAATAATCTTTCCAGGAAAACTCAGATCTGACTTTATTGAACTCGATTTTTAACATCACCTACCCATTCTTCCTGAATCCTGCCTCCTTCACAATACCTCAGCAGGATTCATGCATAACAAAAAGCAAATATCTTCTCCTTTTTATGTCTCATTTTGTAATAATTTATTTTCCCTAAAACCCACATTTCTAATTCCCCTTTATTCTATTTCTGGCTTAAACTCCAGAAAATCAAAGCTTCTGAATATTTTAGTGCAATATTAGGGTTGCACAGCTAAGCACTCAAAGGCCAGGAAATGTGAAAGTTAATGTCAAAAATGCACTTTGAACCCTTGTGCTTATTTATTATTTAAAAATATGAGGTCATGTGATCATAGAAATATAATGATACTATACCAGGGGTTCCCAAATTGAGGTGTACCACTGGTGATTTGCAAACCCCTTAAAAGCGGTACACGAGCTGCTCTCTGCCAAGAGCAGGGCGGTGGCAGATCCTGATTCTCTGCTGACCTGGAGGAAACAGGGAAGGGATGTCTGGGCAGTGAATGCTGCAGAAAGTGCCAAATGCTTCCCCTCTGACTCTTTCTTGCCCTGCATCAAGGAGCTGCTGCTGCCTTTCTCGAGGAGGGAGGGCTCGAGGAGTACGGGGAGGGAGGGGAGCAGAGGGATGGCAGTGCACACTCACACACACACACACAGTGCACTCACACACAGAACCACTCAGTGCCCATCTCCCCCAGGCTCTCTGGTGCCCAGAGCTCCCTGCCTTGGACACCTGAGCTCCTGGACTCTGCTGTCCCCAGAGCAAGTGTCGCTCCATCCCTCCCTCGCTGCTGCTCTGCAGCCCTGGGGCTCCCGGAGCACAGTGGGACACTGCTGAGCTGCAGCACCTCACTGACAGCCAGCCCCAAGAAAAAACAAGTTTGGGAAGCCTTGTACTACAGCCAAACTGAAAAAGCAGTTAGAAGTACCACAAGGTGAATGAGACATACCAACCCGTACGATCTGATGAAGAGGTGACACATCTGGTATTTCTTTTGGCTTTGTATAAAAACGTTCCTGTGCTTGCATGCTTGATACACTTACTTGTTCTGACAGACACCTTCAGTTCTGTAGCTTCTTTCCAAGTGAGTAATAATCTGGTAGGATGAATTTATCTTAATATCTGTCAAGTTTCCATCTCAACAGATCACCAGTCCTGAATCCCTTCTCAAACCACTGAGCTCAGAATTGCCTGACGTTGGTTCCAGCAGTCACTATAGCTCTGCCCCTGCCTGCTTTGCCCAGGAAACACCATATCATGATACTGCACATCCCATGCACTCAGTTGTAGAAGAGCAATGGTGTTAAATGCAAGAAAACAAATCTAAATGCTTGTTACAGACAAAATAATTTAAAATACCAAGTACCTCTGCTTTTGGATACACTTATCTTCAAACAGATTGTCCTCTCTTCCTGCTTTGTTTCACAAAAATGTTACAGGTTTATTAAAATACCCAAACCAAACAAAACAGGGTAAAACCAAAGAAGTCCCCTGAAAGATTAGAAAAGTAATTAAAAAAAACCCAACCAGCCTGTAGGAAACACTATTCAGCTAATCTGATGGATGTCTGTTCTCACTCTGCACAAGAGGGACCCCAGATCTCTCACTCAGCCCAGGGTAACAGCGTGCATGAGCAGGGCTGGAGCAGCTGACACACAGCTCTCTGTCCTACCAGGACAGATTTTTGTGGCCACGCCAATTTAAGATGACCTTTAAGAAGTTACACTTATTAGGGATGTTTGAAAGAATGCCCTACTATGGCAAACACAAAGACCAACAGAGATCCAGGATGTTTCAGAGAAAGTGGTTTTAAAATTCCTTTAATAATGTAATTTGAACAACCTCAGTATTGGCACACTTATAGCTGGTGTCCTCACTTCTGTTGAAACTATTTTTATACTGTCTCCTCCACACTGCTTCTTCAACCCTCCCAAAGAGTCTGTAGCCAGTGTTATTTGTGGATGGTTCTTTCCAGCCATGCTAACCTAATAAGACAACATCTTGGGGCATTAGGTATCAACAAGAGTGCATTTTCCACCATAACTCTTTTTCACTTTATAAGCTTCTTGCTTCTATCAATGACCTTTTGCTCCCTCTGTCATTAGACAGACAGCCTGCTCTGTTTAACAGATCTTGAGATTAGATTAACTCACTGGAGGATGTAATCTCAGAAATGACACTCCTAAATAAAAGCAGTTTCTTTTTAGGTCTATGCAAGTCCTGTAAATTCTTTTCATAGAACCACAGAAACTCCTGAGCTGGGAGGGACCCTCAGGGATGATCAGCCCAGCCCCTGTCCCTGCAGAGCCACCCCAACAGCCCCACCCTGAGCAGCCCTGGCAGCCTTGGCACCATTCCCTGGGCAGTGCCCAGCAGCCTCGGGGGGAAGAACCCTTCCCTAATATCCAACCTAAACCTCCCCTATCATAGCTTTGTGTTGGTTTTGCTGAACTCTTTTCCCTTGCACTCTGAGGACAGCTCCATACAGCACCACAGGTGGGATGCCAATAAGCAGGAACATTAGTTTTAATCCCAGCTTGTGTTGCCAGTGCGCTTGAGCTTAGCAGCTTTTTATTTTTCAATTGTTCCACAAAGAGCAGGAGCTCAGCTACACTGACAATGTCCTTCTGACAAGCAACTTGTTCTACTGTGTTTGTTACAGACAGAAAAAGATCTGTGGCCAACACAAATCTTGTTGAGAACTCAGGGACACAAGCTCTAAGCCTGAAAAACTGAAGGTGTTGGGTGAAACAACCACATAAGGAAGAACAGCAGCAACTGGGATTTCACTCCCATATTCTTCCAGAACTTTGATGAAATACTACTCTGGATGAAATGGTTTCTACTCAATACACACAGTTTGCATCCAAATTATAAATTGGTTTAAAAACTGAAAATTTAAACAATTTCACTGGAATGATACCAAGCAGGTGTAGAGGAGCTGTCTGAGCAATCGTATCACTGGCAGGGTTAAACAGTCCTCCTCCACTTCCCTGTGAATCTAAGAACTATCAGAAATGGCTCCTCTTCAGGCATGCAGGGCAGAACTCATGGGCTGATACTGGTAGAGTTATGCCCACTACAGGAACTGGCTCCAGCCCTGAACAAGTGTGAAAGCAGTATCAGCTGAACTGGCAATAACTGAGCTTTGTGGTTCCACTATAAAGCTCTGGTGAGCTGCAAAAGCACAGGACTTGCAGGGGCCCTGAGCAGCCTCCTCATGCTACAGAAGCTAAACCCCCCCATTTCATCACAGTTCAGCACCTGGAGATCTGCTCTTTTCTTTAAGTAAACAAATCTTACACTCTAAGGAAACCCCCACCCCAGATGTGTTATCTGTCCTCCAGACACAAGCTCGTGCTGTGGCATCATTCCCTCTGGATGGAAGCAGAGAGCCTGGGTCTTTTATTAGTCCAGAATCCAGTGGGACACAGCATTAAGACCAGCTCCTGATGTGAGCCACAAACACCACAGGAACTCAAAAGGATTAAAAGAACATTAAACAAAGGGTTGGAGAAATATCTGTAGGAAATTAATAATTACAAATTAGATACTAAAGGTTTAATCCTGGATTTACAGGGATTATGATGAAATGAGATGAAATGTAATCAAAATATCAGGTTACGTATTCAACCTCTGTGGAGCAGAGATCACAACTTTAATTTATACAGACTGTGGGCTCTGTGGAAGCTGCTTATCCATTCATCCTGTCTTGTTCACTACCAAAACAAACAAGACTCAGCCCAAACTCAGGTTCCTGAGCTTAACCACAGCATGAGTGATCACAACTCCTTCAGTTCAGCATCCTTCAAGGAAGACAGACTCACTAGGAGAACTTGCAGCTAACACTAAAGAAAAATACAAAGGGTTGTGGGACAGACTTGATGATGCTGGAGGTCTTTCCCAACCTCAGTAATTCCATGACCCCATGGTGTAAGCATTGTGCACATGTGTACAGAGGTGCCTGCACAATGACTGAGGGAAGGAAGCTTTGCAGGAAGTGCTGCAGCTCTCACAATCTGTGACAAGGCAGAGATAAAGAGCTTGTGTCTGCAGCTCAGCTGGGGGCTCTGGTGTCCACAACATCTTCCTGAAAGCACAGCCTTACCTCAACTCTACCCCCACCTCTGCCAGGCTCTGGGACCCCAAAATCTTCAGCTCTGTCCCCAGCAGCAGGTCTGCACTGGGAGCAGCAGGCAGCCAAGGTGTGCTGACAAACAGGCACTGGGACAGGACACAGCTCCCAGGGCAGCAGCAATGGAACACAGACACAGCATTTTCTTCCTCTTAACCCCCACTGTGACACCCCAAGCCTCGAGAAATACTCTGTGTGTCTGCCCCATCCCTGAAAGTGTTCCAGGCCAGGTTGCACAGGGCTTGGAACACCCTGGGATAGTGGAAGACGTCCCTGCCCGTGGCAGGAGTGGGATGAGATGAGCTCTAAGGTCCCTTCCAACCAAAACTAGTCTGTGATTCTATGAAATGCACACAACTGACATTAATGCTGCTCTAAATGGTAAATTAAGAGAATAATGAACAAACTGGTTATTAAAATTTAGTTTCACCAGCAACTCTTAATATAAATACATTAATAGTTTTTATTGTTTCTGAGTGATCATCACAGGATTGAATTAAAAGTATTTGGTCTCTTAATTATGGATGTGAATATTATTTGCACTCCTTATTCTGATGCATTTCAATCCTGGCGTTTTGATTTTAGGGGGAAGAACAATAATGAAAATGTCCAAGTAAATTAAGAATGTTAAGAATGAAAAAGATTTGAGTAGGATCTGGACACACTGAAACCCTGGCTGAAACAAAGGGCAGATGTGTTGATTTTTTAATAATTCACCTAAATGCAAACAATGCAGAATTTCATTCCTCGGCGTGGCTCAGGAGGTTTGGTGTGGAGATCTGGGTGACTGCTTTGGGGAAACGAGGAGCTGCCTCAGCTGACCTCCCTGGGCTGCAGCTGAGGAGAACTGGGGAACCACTGAGGCTGGCAGGAACCTTTGGAAATCCTCTAATAAACCCCCTGCTTGAAGCAAGGCACCTGGAGCAGGTTGCTCGGGCTCATCCTTTCACCAAAGCTCACCAGAAATCAGTCAAATAAAATTCCTTAACGGCAATGTCGTGTTAGAAGGGCATTCATCACTCATTACAGGCCTGGCTGCACAGGGGAGAACTCCACCCTGGGTGCACGTGATCTTCTACAAGTGTGTTGCTTATGTACAGTCACCACGTGCACATTTTGCTCATCACCATAAAGCTCTCCCCCATTTCCCAGGTTCAGTCCTTGTTTTGGCTGTGGCTGCATCCCTAAGTCTTCCCCTTATCTTCCAACCCTCCTTGCTGAGAAAGAGATCCTGCACACTCTGTTTCCTGCTAAAACTACACAGGCACAGGAGAAATTAGATGAACCCTTTTGGTATCAATTCTAGCCAGGTTTCAGCATCTCCAAGGACAGAAACTTCACTGTCTCCCTGGGCAAACCGTTCAACCACTCTCAGTATAAAACCACAACTGACTACAAAGTACAAATTTTCTCTGGAGACCAATTACACAGAGCTGTGCTCAAAATGCTGAGCTACAGCACTGTAGACAGGAGACAGCAACACTGGAACAGCAGCACAGCTAAAAGGTGGCTGAGATTTTAGTCCAACTTTACTGAGCTGATTGGATCCCTTACAGTAGAACATAAAACAAAAAAAAAGGAGTAAATTCTCAACAGGGAAGCACTACTCTCAGAAATATATATCATCTCAAAGCCTATTGCTTCTCTGCAAGATAGTCAATACATTGCATTTTCCAGACCACCCTCCAACCATCAGTTTCCTCCATGAACACCCAAGGCACTTCCAATTCAAGCAATTCACATTCAAAGCAACCAAAGCAATTTTCTCTGGCAAAGCACAGTGTCTCCCACAGCCCTGGAAGCAGACTGCTCAATATTCTCATCAGTAAACTCTTGAGGCCTCGAGGGAAGGCAGAATCATGCCCAGGTTGCAATGCAGGAAGGAATCCCACAGAACCTCCTCATCAGAAATAAAGTTTCCCTCTCTTATTGTAACACCTCCCTGCTGGAACCAACCATTCAGAGCTTTAATTAAGTTGCCAAATTCTATTATGTGTATACATAAACCACAGAACGGGGATCTGTTGAGACAGGCACCTACCAACACCCACCTGGAACCTGCTGCTGCTGTCCCCTCACTGTAATCCAGTAGTGGAAACAGACACCAGAGCGCAGGTACCTTTAAATACTAACTTCAATATAAATTTTACAAATAAGATTTTTCTTTAATCATATTTTAATGCAACAGTTTCTTTACACAACACTGAGGACACATAGTGCACTATGTATTCATTCACACATGCTGCAGTGAAGGTATCACTGCCCAGCTGTGGGGCACAGCTCCCCACAGCACCACGGGAACAGGAGCAAGCCTTAAATGCATTTATTCCTCCTAACCTACCTGAATCTCTGTGCCTGGTGATGCACTGGCCCTCCAAACCGTCTAGCTGGTGAATGACACAGCTGCGACAACAGTGCCACATTTTTGTTCTGGTTAGGGTTGGCTGCAAACTTCACTGTAATGGGCTCGGAGGAACCTGGGGGTTTGTGACCATTGAAATTTGTAATTGCCTCTTCTGCTTCTGACCTTTTGTCAAACCGGATAAATGCGACCCCTCTGGACAAACCTGTGTACCAAACCAATAAAAAAAACAAACAAACAAACAAAAAAACAAAAATTGAAGTTCAGGATAAACTCAAAATAACTTTGAAAACAAAACCCAAAAACGTTCAGTATTTCTATGGTCACAGCTTTCAAGTTCTCTACATTTATATTTCTTCAGCAGCTGGAGTATAAAGTACAAAATTAAGAAACCAAAGACAAATTAGCACACTCATTTCAGCTATAACAACCACAGTGACTAAGCACTTAAAAAAAATATGTGGTAGAATTCCATTGTATTCATCATCAACTAACATTTCCATTTACAAAAAACTCCTCAACATTTTAAAATAAGTAAAAAAAAAGAATTAACTCCAGATGGTTAAAAACAAACCCAAACCCCTTAGTTTCAATTACTTTACCACTAAAGAGCATCTGCAAACACAGAATTTAAACATTTTTGCAAATGTTTTCATTTTTCCATGCTAGAAACACATTCAGGTTCAGAGATGAGGGAACAAATGTCCGACTATAATAAAGGACTTCCACCTTTTTCAATGGAGAGATCAGAATGTCACCAGAATGTCACATACACTATTTCCAGCTGGCACATAGATTATTTTTAATCATTAAAATCAATGAAGAATTACCTCCTGGTAGCTGGACTGAACCAATATCACAGCTGTTAAAAATTTGTGTATTTTTTTCCTAGTCCCAGTCCCTGGATGCTGTTTCCTTCTGACTGAGGTACAAGCTCTGCCTTGTGAGCTCTCCTCTCCTCCCCTTGCTTCTTATCTGTGACTTGACCGTAGGCTGCAAACACGGTTTATCACAGTGAAGCTAAAAGGGCACATTTTGTTTAAATGCCATTCCAAAGGAGGTATTGTGGCCAGGACTGTAAATGTAGGACTTCATTAACTCTGTTTCAGAATGGGATATATCAGATACTTTGTTTTCTTCACATCCACCCAGAAACATCTTCAAAGCCAGATACAGAAGTTAATCTCATCATAAACCACAAAATCATAAACTGTTGTTGGTAACAGTTGAGGATCATTTTGTCTCTTTCACAGAAGGAAATGCAACATGTCAAGACCTGGGCCTGAAGCAAACAAGGTGTGATTGCCTTTTGATAAATAACACACAGGCTCACAGAGTACAGCTGCCAGCCCTGAGTGCTCAGCTACCACTGAGATGCCAGGGAAAGGGTATGGCCCCCCTGGGAAGGCCCAGGGCAGCAGCATCACTCAGAACTCAGCAAGGCTATCTCAGAGCTCAGCTTACTGTGACTCTTCCACTTTCATGCTGCTCATCCTAGTGCTTCTCAAAGCTTTCGTTTAAAACGTAAATATTTTAGAAAGTGTATTTTTAAACAGAGTAATTTTCAAGAGCTGGAGTACCATCTCTGTGAGAAGGTACAGCTAAGTACAAATTAAAACCTGTCTGAAGCAGGAGCAGATCAAGATGAGAGACAGGCTTAAAGCCAAGGCATAGCCCCATTCCTGGTGGGATGGCAAGCCAGGCTCTGCAGGCATGAACTGTGAGATGCAACAGAACCCACTCCTCAGGCAATGCATTATTAAAGCTATGGCAAAGCAGCTGGTGTGTTCTGAGCTGCATTACACAGCAGCAGGCCTCAGCACACCCATGAAAACTATATTATTCTTGGGGAGATTTTATTTGTATGACTTCTGTCATCTCATTTTACAGCTCTGTCAAATCCAGATGCTCTCCAGACCCCATGGATTGCCAGAGAGGGATGACTAGTTTTGAGACTTGCATTACTAAGTTTGCTGTGCTCCCCAAGTCTCGTGCTTCTCACTACAGCTGCATCCTAGATAACATGATAGATAGGGTCATGCAGGTATCAGAGTTGGTCAAAACAAATAATATTCTCCAGGCAGGATGGGATTTTCCTCACTCAGCCATGGAGTGTGTGCCAAGTCAGTCCCCTATCTCCCCAAGCCACCTCAGGTTTCTCTGATGCACAGTCACATTTGCAGCACCATCTGACCAAACAGCTGCAAGTGGTGCCTGGACCAGGAGGTGGCTCTGATGGGGACACAGCCCTGCAGATCTCAGCCTGCACTCAGACTGAGCCCATCAGGAGCTGCTGCTGGCCCACTCCAAACTACAGCAGAGTCCTCACAGAGCAGGAAAGCTGCTTCTGAACTGAAGTGGACAAATGCACATCCCAGTTATAAATGTTAAATGTGGAATTGCTAGAATTGGATTGTCTTCTATTCCAATACACCAGATGCATAATCAATTAAAAAAGTGTATTTGTAAAAGTTGTCTCCAGATTAATACATGACATATGGGCTACCAGTAAAACCACAGAACAGCTGGGTGACAGGATAAGTCAGACAGTTATACTGTGTGAAATAATAGGGTAAGAACTTAAAACTCTGAAAACACACTGTAACAGAGTCAGAACTGCCATCACAATGAAAACCTTAACTTTGGTCTCCCCTGAGTCAAGTCCCTAAGTAAGTGGCTTCTCCCCTTTCTTTTTTTTTTTTTTTTTTTTTAGTTTTTTTAACACACAAAATACATTTAGAACTTTCAGGGCAGTACTAAGTTTAGGAAATTAATTCCCTTGCTTAGCAGTTACCACAGAAGCCTGTAAGACATCTCACATGGTTTAAAATATAAGAAAATTGAGTGAGTTCCAGGCTGGTACAAAAGAGAAACCACATTTTTGTTTTGCTTTAAATCTCTAACTATGGCCTGGAATTGACCAGTGGATAAGAGCTGCAAAGTAAGGTCAGCACTCCAGGTTACACACATGGCCCAGACACACAGTGCATTGCAGTGCCAGCATCAGAGCAAGAAAGTAATTTGGCAAATCAGTAGCTGATAAAAATGACAATAATCCTATTTTAACAAGGTCTGAGGTTTGGGCTGTAAGCTGGAAAAGGCAGTGTTGAGTCATTCTGTGTTTAAAAACAAATCACTGAACATGGATATCCTGTCAAAATTCTACCACCAGCTGACAGCAGATGTCATGATTAACTTGTGGAAGTCTAATTTACTGAAGTTTAGGTACTGCCAGTCTCAGAAAACACCAACCACATGCTGTACACTCCAGTTCTCCACAGCCAAGGTCCCAGAGCTCACCTGTGGTTTGATCCACGAGCACGCGTGAGTTGATGATGCGCCCAAAGCGGGAGAACATATCTTCTACATCCTTCTGTGTCATGGAGCGGGGCAGGCCGCTGATGTACAGATTAGCATCCTTGATAACTTCAGAGCTTGGGCGGGCATAGGAAACCTGGAAAAGAAATAAAAACACATGTTCAGGCTATTAACACTGAAGATCAATTTATTGTCATGAGCCGATTTAATTAGCTTCCCCATTACCAACTGTGAAAAACGCCAATCACTTGTTTTAAAAATTTTTAAAAGGTTAATAGTAATAAAATGGTTAAAAAGAATAGTAACACAATTAGAGTAATAACAATTTGGACAGATTGAATTAGGACAATATGAGACAATAAATTCAAAGAGTTATGGATGTCCAGGTACCTTTTTTTGGGCATCATGAGGCCAAAAAAGGACACAGTTAACAGNAAATACATGCATTTTTCACAACAAAACACATGAATCACTGAAGGAGTTCAAGAGAATGGAAACAAGAGAGTAGGGGAAAATCAATCAAACAGCAGGAAAAAGGGCATGTCCCTACATAATGCCACTCATTTTGGGCTAACCCAAGAGACAACAACTATATTAGCATTGCTGTAAGGAGACAGCAACAGAGCAATACCAATGCTCCCAGCAAACACTTCTGCCATGCCAAGAATCCCGAGTTCTGACTCAGCCACTGGCCCTGCCACAGCTCACATCAGGAAATTGTCCTGTCAGTATATTCTCTAAAGCTTCATGAAAATATGGCATGAGTAGGGTGCAGTTTTCTGTCCTAATTCCTACTACTGGAGAAAGCTGCATAAATCACCTAAGCAGGAGCGAGTCCTACCAGAGCACAGGTTGCTGTTTGCACATGTACTAACAAGATTTACAATAAACAGTATGAAGCATCCAATATGTGCATGAGGAAAACGACTGGCAACCATCTATAATGGTCCCTCTACTGCTGTAAAAATGGTGGGAAAATAAAGAAAGGAAACCTTCAAATACTAAGCAGTTTCAAAACACTTCACTATTCTGCTCCCAGATTCACGCTTGCTGCAGCTGGGAGCACACAAACTTTACCATCAGAATAAAGTTTATTACAACACTGTTTTCACAGACAACTGAAGAGCTCCTACCTTGATGGTTTTTGACTGAAGTCTGAGGCCATTCAGTGTGTTTATTGCTCTTTCAGCATCTTTTGCAGTTACGTAGTTCACGAAGCCGTAGCCTAAGCTGTGTCCTAAAGGGAAGAACATTTTTTAAAATTAATCCTAACAAAATTATGTTATCACTACTAAATTGAAAGGAAACGCAAACAAGAAGTGAATTTAACATACACAATCCACACAGCAAATATTTCAGTGAGTCAAGGAGGTTTCCCAAGGCTGGCACACATCATGAGTGATTTAGAGTCTTTTATTTCCACTCTGGACATCCCTCTGCCTTCACAGACAGCAGGCACTGGACAGAGCACCCTTAACAGGAAGAAATTTAGGGCTAAAACACCAACTCTGACCAGTCTTGCAAACTTCATGGGTGTGGAACAAAGGCAATGACTCAACCAAGTCCATCAGTACAAAGTCTTGTGGATAGAGAGCAGAAAGTGAGAAAATGTCAATGGAAGAACTGTCAGGTGTGAAATGAAAACCCTCGTGATTTCTTTGGCTATTCCAACCTCCACCCCTGGGGACAAGAAGGAAAAAGAAGTTTCCAATCCTTCATTAATAGAGCTAACCAGCAGCCAGTTTCCCAAATACAGCATCATAGTGAAGAGTGAAAAATTCTCTTTAAAGCAGACAATCCATGTATTGTTACCTTAATTAAGTTTACTCTTAAAGGAATAATTTGATATTAATAATAAAAATCCTTAAAATATTTAAAGAAAAGGATATTTATCTGGATACTTACATGTTTTGCTTTTACCTCCAATCTCCACAATTGCTACTATCAATTATAACATTACACACTAAGATAATTTTGGGTTGCAATTTCCCAAGAATTACAGGTTCTTATCAGTGCAGGCCTAAAAATAACTAAAACACTTTCAAGACTGTCTCCGAACAATAAAAAAGCTGCAATTCAACCCAAGACACACCTCTTTTAGCCAGCTTCTGCTTGTCTCTGTCAGATCTGTGGGATTTTCTAAAGAAAATTGCAAGCATGCATAGGAAAATGTGCTATTTTCCTCTAACAATATGCTACTTAGAAGTTATTAAGTTCTATTGTGAGGCTTAAGGACACTAGAAGACAAAGCTAATTGTTATGGTAAAGATTCTGTGGTGAAAACAGTATGTTTAATCACACTGCTTGGCTCTGCAATGGTCTTAGCTGACAAGGAAGTTTCCTTATGCTTTTCTGACATTCCAGAACACCAAATACAGACACAGGCGTCCAGTGATGGTATCGTGGCACAAATGTCAGAGGAAATGAAGAAAAGGGCTGCAAGAGAACTGTAGATTAACTTCAGATACAGAAAAAAGGATGCCCAGTGTGCTGAGACATCGAGATTGCAAGTGTAAAATCCCCAAGGGAATGGAAGGAAGGCCCAAATAAGCCTCAGTGTTTTCATGCCAACAGACTGACTGCAGAGCTGCACAGCTCCTGGCACAGCCTCTGCCTTTGGCTGCTTCCTTGTGAAACCCAATCCAGCAGTAACTCAGCTGAACCCACACAATGCCACAGCCTGCTGTCTAATACACCCTTTGTATAAACACTCCCAGGTAATTTCTGCTGTCTGCTAAAACTCTTAGAGAAGCCAGATCCCCTGCGTTCAAGCCTCACACAGAAACAACATCCTGCTCCCTTAGAGACCTGCTGTTAAAGCAGCTCCAAATCAGCCTCTCGTGACACCAGACACAGAACACAACCAACAGCAAACTGCTCTGTGCCAGCCAGGCAGGATTTAACTCCATCCTCTGGAGACCTACGGACAACAGCTGCAAAATTCTGATCACTGTGTCTAGCATGTACCCACAGCATGATTGTTGTGATTCCTTTATAGTGATTCCTTATAGTGATTCCTTTTGTTTTATTATGGTCAGTCATTGACATCAAATACAGTTGGTTCCCACCCACTTAGATTATTTACCTCTGATCCAGAAATGAGTAATTGAACAATTAGAAAAATGTTGTGCACCTGCACCCTACCTTACTTCTCCAGACTAATAAAACAAAAGTAAGCTTAAGAGGGAAAAGATACCCAAGGTGGAGAGTTGGCAGTGACTTTTGCAAGGATGGGAAGGATCCAACATCTCTCACAGGTCCAGCCCTGCTCTGAAGGCTCAGAGCAACAGCTGCTTTATGGATATTTTCAGTCTGTCCCAAAAGTCACATAAACATGAATATTCCAAGCAAACTACTGAACAGAACCAGGTCCTAATAAAAATTATGGAAATGGGCCCTTTAAGACCAGGGAAACACACCCCAAACAAGACTAATCCCTCTAAGTGTGACCCACAGTGAGCCCTGGAGGACTCACTGCCTGCGTGGATGCTGCACTGGGAAGGACTGGGGGACTGTTTTCCTGACAGGTGAAGAGAATGATTCCACTCATAAATCTATTATGTTGTCTTCAGTACACACTGAAAGTCCTTCCCTTGCAACAAGTTCCCAGAGAACACGGCAGGCACAGAACTGTAGAACACGGCATGGTGTGGGTTTGAAAGGACCTTAGAGACAATTTCATTCCACTCTCTGCCATGGCAGGGACACCTCCCACTGTCCCAGGCTGCTCCCAGCCCTGTCCAGCCTGGCCTTGGGCACTGCCAGGGATCCAGGGGCAGCCACAGCTGCTCTGGGAAATCCATTCCAGGGATGGATTCCACAATTCCTGATTCCCAATCTCCCACCCAGCCCTGCCCTGTGGCAGTGGGAGCCATTCCCTGTGTCCTGTCCCTGCAGGCCTTGTCCCCAGTCCCTCTGCAGCTCTCCTGGAGCCCCTTCAGGCCCTGCCAGGGGCTCTGAGGTGTCCCTGGAGCCTTCTCCTGTCCAGGTGAGCAGGCCCAGCTGTGCCAGGCTGGCTCCAGAGCAGAGGGGCTCCAGCCCTTGCAGCCTCTCCGTGGCTCCTCTGGCCTCACTCCCAACAGGTCCATGTCTTGTGCTGGTGTCTCCAAGGCTGGAGACAGCTCTGCAGATGGGGTCTCACCACAGTGGAGTAGAGGGACAGAATCCCCCCTCTCCCCTGCTGCCCACACTCCTTTGTTTCCTTCCAAAGCATCACAGAAGTTATGTGGTTATGCATGCTTTGAGATCAGTGACAAGGAATTTTAAGTTACTTATAGACAGGATAAAACCAGACCTGAGCTGCAACATCCACAGACACCCAGGAGTAAAAAGGCACCTCGTGACCTGGGCCCAGTCCTGGAATCAGAAACTGTGCCCTAACACACACACACACACACACACACTCTCACACTCACACACACAAACACTCACACACTCTCACACACACTCTCACACACACACACTCACACACACACTCACACACACACACACACCAGCCCACATTAAAAGCAGCCTGCCAGGCACTCTGGAAGCACATTCTACAGCATCCAGCCAAGGCCTTCCTTTCACAAACTCAGGTGTACATATTCTGTGTCCACTTGTTCCTGCACAAGTCCTATCCTGGACCTCACACATGTCCTTCCAAGTGTCTGTCCCCAAAGTGCCATCACACAGCAACTGTACCATTTTTACTGGTTTTGTCTGGCCCTCTTTTCTGTTTCTGTCAGAGCAAAACTCTGCATCTTTTTCACTTCCAGTTTTATACAGGTTCCTCAGTGACTATTCCTTATCCAACAATTTAAATGGCCCGGGAAGTGAGACGGCAGGGATGTTACACAGTTTACCCAAACAAACATTGACTAAAAAAAAAAAAGGCTCTGAAAGTGGCAGGATCACAGAGGTTCATTCTCATACTCCCTCCAGGCATTTGACAGTAAGTTTGTACTAACCCCAATATTACAGTCCTATTAGTTTTACCTGACAATAGGTAAGAAACTATCACTTAGCTGTATTTCTCTACAACAATCTAGAATGCAGACCATCCCTTTTCATCTGTACTTACCACCTTTAAACTACAGTAGTATAACATGCCCTTATAGTCCCTAAGTGCTAGAAAAACCCAATCCATTCAAAACTGAGAACATATGTTAACTTACATTGCTCTAAAACACCCAAAAGCATCAGCCTCAGCCATCTCCTCCCTCTCAGTGCCTGGTGTTCATCTCTGCACAGGCTGGGCCAACACACAGCAGCCCTGTCACTGCAGGAGACACAACCACCTCACAGATGCCTGTGCAGGAATGCTCCTTGCTTCCTCATTTTACTCCAAAACACTACAATCTACCTATGTGCTGAGGATGACAGGAAATATGTAAGGCATTGGCGTTTACACAATATTATGACTGCTGTCAAGTGTTTACCCCAGGCAAGGAGAGATGTTGTTTTGCTTTCTCCTGATGTTCCCCGCCTGCTATAGAAACCTGCAGCACAAAAGAAATTGGTGCTGTAACAGTTTTCAAAATATTTTAGTGGACAGTTTAAAAGTCTGCATATACATAAATATAAATTTATTCAAGAGAGAAAGCTAAAAAAGAGCAACAAGCAGGTCCTTATCTGCACAAATAATTAACAAAGTAACTACAAAACCTAGTTTTAAGCAAAATACTACACTCCTTCAGCAGAAAGAATCAAGTTTTGTTTCCATGATAAAAGGCCCTTTCAGGAGAGAGGGCACTGCTTTTCTTTCCGTGCATCACTTGGGTTTCTGTCCATGTCCCTGCTTCCTTTCCCAGCTCCTGAGACACACAGCTTCAGTCACCAGCTCCTTCCTCATTCCCAGCCCAGTGCTGACACCTCCAGCTTCACTGAGGAGTCTGACACACACCGGAGCACTTCACTGAGAGCAGCTAACTCAGATCCTCCCCTCCTGTCCTCCACAGAACCCCAAAATCAAACCTGGCTCCTGTTATGTCAGTGCACCTCAGCGTGATGGCAACTTAGTTTAGAACTTGTTTTCTGAACTGGGAATCCGTTTTTGGAGGACGTGAGCTGGGTTTCAGTTTTTTGTTTGACTTTGCAAACTGTGCCAGGAGTGATAACCAGAGAGCTTAAATAGGTGTGAATGCATCGAGAAGGACCACAAAAATACCAGGCATCAGCAGAATTCAAAGCAGCGGCTGTCTGAGGACAAGAACAGTTTAAAGTGCTCAGATGTGCCTTGTGAGGGCTTCTTCAGCACAATTACACTGTTGTACAACCAGGGCTCCACAATCACATCAGCCCACAACCATCCTGCACCAAACTTCCCCACGAGGCTCTGACAGGGAAGTGCAGCAAGGCAGGAGTGGCAGAGACTGCACCCTGAGCGCAGAGCGAGCCCCAGCACACATACAGCATCCTCTGCTTCCAAACAGCCAGGAACACACAGAGATGTGGGAGCAGAGCAGGGAGCCACGGCAGAGCTCCAAGGGAAACTGAGAGCACAGCAGATAGAAGGAGGCTACAACAGGAGGAATTTGGAAACGCTGTCCACTGTGTCTGAGGAATGGCAGAGCTCAAATGCAGTTCAGACTTGGAAAGAATGGAAAGAAACAAAAGAATAATATCAAGGGTAACAAGAAAATATTCTATTGCTGTCCCAGCAGCACAAGGCTGGAAGTATGACAGCAGATTCAATGTGTGATCTGAGGAGAGGGGCACGGGATGCTTTCTGTGCCTCACCTCACCAGCAGATCTAACAGGCTCTTCACTCCAGGCACTCACTGGTTGAGTGAACTGGTCCCAGTCAAACCCATGGGGGGACGAAAGGGGCTCTGTGTAAGGGTGATGAGGCACCAGGCTCACGTCCCTGCCAAAACTGCTTCGTCTTTGAATGATCAGGAAATTGGAAGGAGGAAGGAAAGCACCACATCCATCTTCAAAAGGAGACAAAAACAACCCCCCATCCCCCAAACTGTGTGCCTGGAGCTGGTGGAGTTTGCAGGGTCTCTGCTGGGACCTGCACTTGCCTGGTGATCCACAATGTGGAGCAGGTGATGGGAACGTGCACTCACCCAGACTGGAGATCCCACCAGGCTGGGAGGGACCTGTCCCCGACTGCAGGGTCAGGCTGCCA
>WBNQ01054758.1:1437-44963 GCA_013401375.1 Spizella passerina | reverse complement strand
TCTCTTCACTAATTCATTCAATTCTTTGTGAAGACACTGTGAAATCATTATTGCAAATTTCATGTTCCAGATGTGAATCCCACTTCCAAGCATCCTTGCAATGACATCTTGAGCACCAGTCAGTGGGTGGTGGTTAAGCAGATAATGCTGTTTTGTATCCTTTTTATACTCTGTGGGACATGGTGTTAACTGCAGCCAATCCCAGAAATTCAGACACAAGAGTGGTCAGCAGGGCAGGGCCGGGAGTTTGTGCTGGGGTTTCCCTGGCAGGGGAACATCAGCTTTCTTGTTGGTGTCCCAGGAAGCCTTCATCCAGAAAGTCCCTGTGTGGTCTTGCAAAGTCTGTTCCTCAGGACCATGAGACTTTTCAATACAAACATTTTCAGTTCATAGTTACATTTCTGACCCTTCTGTATTTCATCATATTTGTAGCTTCTAGAAAGATGATTAAATTATATATGACTAAATTTTAGCTTGGGAGTCATGGAATTGAGCTGTGGAAAAGGTGCCTCTTGGTTCAGGGGATTTAGGGAGCAGCTGGTGAGGATTATTTTGGGTGCTTCTCTGATCCTCTTCACCCAGCAGTTCCTTTCTGCTCCTGTGCAGTTGCTCTACTCCCGGGGCCTGTTAATTGACCTCCTCATTAAGTCCAACGTGAGCAGATACGCCGAGTTCAAAAACGCCACGCGGGTTCTCGCCTTCCGCGAGGGGAAAGTGGAGCAGGTACCAGAAAATCGTGGGCTGCATGGTTTCATCTCAGCTCCTGAAAGTCAAGAGACTTGAAATTTGCTTTTTGAGTGTTTTTTCCTTAATTATGATTCTAATTTAATTTCTGGAAGAAAAGATGTTTGTATGTGTTATCTAGAAACATGAAAATAAAATCAAACCAAACTAAAGTAAGGTTGTGCAGTCCAGCGCATTGACATAAATCTTAACCTCAGGCTAAATGTTTAGGCCATGACTGATTGGCAGATAATTCTTGAAGATTCAAATATTTTAGGTTTTAAAGATTTTAAGATTCAAAGATTTAGGTTTTAGTCTGACATGGACTTGATTTGTCTTTGTTACATGCAATAGAAATCAGTGTGATAATGGCAACAGGAGATATTGGCACAGTTAATACAAACTCAAATTATTATCTCTCCAATTAGAGATGCAATTGAAATTGAAGGGAGATAAAAAAGATTTTTGAATATTCTTATTGTGGAAAACTGGTATCTTTAGCTACAATAGAAATTAGGGGAAATAAATATATAAGAAAATAGCTGTAATTGAAAACAATAATTTGAAATATTTTTTACTTATTCAGACTGTTGTTGCTTGATGCTTTTACATCCAGAGTGTGGAAAGTATCTGAAATTATTAAAAAATACTTTGCAGGTGCCTTGTTCTAGAGCAGATGTCTTCAACAGCAGACAGCTGACCATGGTGGAGAAGAGAATGCTGATGAAATTTCTGACATTTTGTTTGGACTATGAACAGCACCCTGAGGAGTACCAAGGTAGTGTCTCATTGAACAAGGCACTCTCCCTTCTCAGGATTTCCTTCAGGGAGGACACTTCTGAGAGCTCTCCTGTGTTTTCACGTGGTTTATTTTTACAGATTCATTTTTAAAGTATGCTTTGACCTTTCTGTGACCTTTTCACTTCAGTGTTAAATTCTTCTACTTAAGCACTTGCTCTTCTAGTTCCCACATCATTTATTATTTACATTTTTCTTTAACAGCAAAATTATATATTACAGCAAGGTTGCAAAATGCTTTTTGTCATTTTTAAGTGTTTTCCTCCCTTCCCCCAGGTATTTTTTAAAAGAATGTGATGTATCTGAATTTTCTGTCTGTTTTTATGGATTACTAGGTAAACCTTCACAATGCTTTACAACAAATCAGAAATGGAGAAAATGGAATTTTTTAACTGTGAAAGTAAATGTAATTTAATGCTCTTTAGTTGTAAAGGGCAAGTTCAAAGTGCTTTTATCAAGTGTTGGCTTATTTAGATGAGAGGAAATCAGAAGAGATTTGAGCTATAATGTGTGAAGAATAACGAGCTGCAGGTCAAAGGGGGAAATCAGCTCAACAGGAGGAAGGGGCTTTGGGTTTGTGCTCCTCAGGGTACAAAGAATCAAGTGGTGTCCTCAGTTCTTGGAGTCTAAAAGTGAATTAAGGCATAGAGAAAAAAATCTGTCAAAAAGAAATAGTGAGGAATAAGGAGTACAAACATCAGAGAAAATTATTAAACACATGCAGGAGAAGAACAGTCAGTATCAAAATCTGGTAAGATTAAGAAAAGGAGAGTCTGTAATGAACTCCAGAAAATCCTGAAGGGGGAAAAACTCATTAGGCTGAAGTGGTTTATTGATTACAGGTGATCTCAGTTTGCTGCTGCTGGAAGAAATGGAGGTGCTCACAGTGAGGATATTGGTGGTATTTAGAAAATTTATTAAGTAAAAAAAGGGGAGATGCCACATCAATTTTAAATGAATCCATTGATTCATGTACCTAAATAACATTAGATTTATTTTACTTACAGAGACAGTTGAACAGTTTTTGTTCCTACATTTTAAAATAGCCCGAGAAGTAATTGAGAATATTTTGAGTCAGATTAGGCTAATGTAAAAACTTAAGAAATTTAAAATTGCTCTTGATGAGATCATTGCATTCGTGGGAAGGCAGACTTTTAATAGGAAGAGTTCATGAGCGTGAAGAATTTTTTTAAAGCTTTTTTTTTCTGTAATATATGGAATTATATAAGAAGTTTGAAGTGAGGAAAACTTGAGAATTTTTTTAGAATGATAAAACAAAAAAAAGCCCTGTCATTTTATGACTTTGTGCATGGCTGTACAAAGAGCAGTAAGATACACTTGTAATAAAGTAGTGGTTGAATCTTGAACAGAATATATAGCTTGATAATATTGGGCTCTGAAGTAGTTAGGAATTTATCCAGGACTGAAATAAGAGCAGATCTCTGAATAGGATGGAAGTATGCTATTGCTTAAATACAATCTTTTCCTGGCAAAAAACCTTTCAGTTTTGAAAATGACTAAAAGAGCAGAGAGATGTATCAATGCCAACATGCTTTAGACATCTCCCAGAAGAGTTGTGTTTCTTTGAGTTTCAGAATGTGCCAGCAATAATCTTATTTTAAAGGGAAGATGGAGTCCTTGATCCCTCTCTGCTCTCTGTCTCATGCACATTTGTTTGTTGCCAGCAAGTCATCAAATTGAAATAAATATTGCACCTTCTCATCTCTGGATTGTGGCACTGTGTGAGGGGCTTCTCTGAGCACAAATATCCAGTCTGGCACGGGCAGTGTGGGTGCAGCAGTCCTGTTCTGGAGTGGCTGTAATCTGGGCTGATATTCTGGGTAATTTACAGGAACAGCATCCCATGGCACTTCAGTGGATTTTAGTCCACAGTTTGTCACTTTTCTCTCAGGGCTGGGAAATGGAGTTAGGTCAAGTCTAGCAATGAATAGGTGATGCCATTGGAGACCCATAAAGTGAGTTTGTGATATTTTGAAATATTTTAATGGAGTGCTGTTTCTGTTTTCTGAGAACTCACTTTCTGGGAGTAGTTCTTCTAACTTTCATTGATTGGATGATCCATTTTCAGTAAGGATTTTGTTGAAAAACTCACTTGCTCTTGTTTACTGGAATCCAAAGCACTTGTTTGAGCTGAATTTCAGATGTTGGAGTGTGCTCAGTGCCTCGTGTGCTTTTCCCTCAGAGCACGAGAGCAGCACGTTTGCTGAGTTCCTGCAGACACGGAAGCTGACCCCCAGCCTGCAGCACTTCATCCTTCACTCCATTGCAATGGTGGCACAGACTGAGAGCAGCACTCTGGAAGGGCTTCAGGCAACAAAAAAATTCCTGCAGTGCCTTGGCCGCTACGGCAACACCCCGTTCCTGTTCCCTCTGTATGGGCAGGGAGAGATCCCACAGTGCTTCTGCAGGTGAGCCCCACTCCCACAGACACATCCCAAACAGGAAACCCTTGTCGTGTCACTCATTAGGACACTTTGCAACGTTTTTCATTGTATTACAAATGCAGCTGCTGGATGTGGTAAAAGTAAATTTAAATTTAAATCAAATTTTAAAAAGTAAAAAGTAAATTTAATAATTAAAATTAAAATTTTGCTTGCTTTTTTTCCTCTGTAGATTCTTATCCATCTGTTTTTTATTATATTCTCAAAATCCTTTTGGCTTATTTTTTTATTTAATAACCAGCACATGCAGTTTTCTGATGTGTAACAACAGTATATTTCAAGTTAGCAGTAGAGGTGTCTAGAAGTCACCTGTAAGTTAATAAGTGCTAGGAAATGATAAAGCCATAATTTAACCCATATGTAGCTGCCCCTTTTTGAATCTGACAGAGGAGACTCGGGGATATCTGTCCAAAAGGGTGACTGTGCATTTGAGTATGCAATTTTGTATGTGAGTCTTCCCTAAAGCTGCAGGAAGATCCATGTTGTCAATTTGTGTTACTAATTAATGCTGAGAATTCATCTACCATTCACAGGTATGTATTTAATAAAGAACTGAATTGTTCTGAAAGAGGAGAATGTTGCCATGTATCCAGTTCACAAGTAGATTTAAAACAAACCTTTCTACATCACAGACTCTTAGACAAACAGGGCAGTTGCTGTGAAATCCTGACATTATTCTGTAGCTCTCTCTAGACTGAAGGTTCCAGCTCCTATGAACTGAACAGCAGAGGAGATCCCGTGCAGCTCAGTTTCACTGAGCCACTGCTACATTCTGACATCCCAAACAGCAGCCATATGTTCTCCACTCCTTGAGCCTTGGAAAGCAAATAAAACAAAAAAGCCCAGTTGATTCCAGGATAAACCAAGATCCACTTGAGTGGCAGTGGCAGTGCAGTCCTTGCCCTGGCTCTGAGGTGTCCCTGGCCCGTTCTGGCACAGAGCTGGTGCTTGGTGCTTTTGGGTGCAGAGGGTGGGTGGTTTTCATTTCAGTTGTTTCCAACAGTTCAACTGCCTTTTAAAAGGCTGAGGGTTTTTTTTTTCATCTTTGCTTTTGCTGGCAAGCAGCCTTTCCATCTGCTCAATGTGGATTTAATGTGGTAACCTGTAGGTCTGAAGTAAACATTAGCTCTGTTTAAAAAAAGCAGCTTTGCCTGGTGAGGCCAGTTTGTCTGAGTGATATATTTGTACATCAGTCCCTTAAATAGCAGTGCAGGGTCTTACCTGCTTTGTTTGGTGCTGGACAAGTTCTGCTTTTTACATGTGTGCTACTATGAAATTGTGGTTTACTGCAGGTTGTTGGGTATTCCTGTTTTTCTCTGTGATAGATTCCATTTCTCTTCTCCAGAAGAGTCCTTAAATTACTGCCAGAGGAATGGCCTTAGCAGCTTGATCCTGCTGGGCTGTGTAAAGGATGGATGCAGTTATGTGTTGATAGAAACATTCTGGAATAATTGTGCTCCATTGAATAGAAATGTGATTTGCTACCATCTTTTGTCAGTACCTTTCATCTGCTCCTTGAGCTGTATTTATATGGAGATTTAAAGTGCAGACCTGTGTAATTAGGTGATTGGACAGGCAATTTGTGAACAAGAATTGGGGTTAGGTGACTACTCTGCATACAGTCATGCAACAGAACTTGTGTTTCTGGATTTTATGGATGTCTTTGTGTCTTTCTAGGATTTCATGTGAGGCCAGGTATCTGTATGTGACCAGAGATTAATAAATCACAATGTTGTCAGAGCCATTGAAGTAGTACAATTTTGGCAGTTCAACCTTCCTTGGCTTCAAATACCTGGGGGAAAAAAGTAAATTTGATCATTAAAATTTTACTTGATTTTTTTCCTCTATAGATTCTTATCCATCTAATTTTTCTTGCATTCTCAAAATCCCTTTAGCTTAATTATTTTTTATTTAATAACCAACACATGCAGTTTTCTGATCTGTAACAACAGTATATTTCAAGTTAGCAGTAGAGGTGTCTAGAAGTATTATAAATATTCTTATCAGAAAATCATTCTGTGATGACAGGAGTTCTTCAGATGGCCTGAACTTTCTATTTCAGATCACTGGTTGCTGCATTTTAGAGTTTTTTTGCTAAAATGTATAACTTCTACAACAAAGAGGGTATTTTACTGGATGAAGCAAATTAATCTGTCAAACCAAAAAGTAATTACACTTTTAAAAGGTTTGTATTGCAAACATTCTAATACAAAACTTTTCAAACATTATCTGTTCTTTTTAAGTGAACAATTTAAGAGGCAACCATAATATTTTGTGAGATTAATCACAATTTTTAAAGGTGTTCTGCCCTCAGGATTGTGTCTTGCTCAGAGTGAGCTGTATGTGAAGGATGCTGCTGGGGCTGTGGAGTAGAGAGGCAGCAGCAGAGCCTATAGATCACAGGCTACAGCTTTTATCACCAGCTTATCAGGGGAAGGTGTCACCTGGCCTGTGATTTCTAACCACTGTTCTATATTCTGCTTTAATGTAAACCTCTTAAGCGTTCCTTGCAGCCAGTTACACTGTGTGTTCTCATCAAGGCTACTGTTATAAATGGCACACATGCATATTGATGGGGATGAGTCAAAGACATTTGGAAGTCACATCCTTGCATCCCAAATGAGTCCTGCATAAACAGCACAACCTTTTGGAGCTGCTGACGACACTCCAGCGAGCAGAAGCTCTCTTCCTGCTTTATTGGTTTAAGCAGGGATGGTTTAGGAGAGAAAATTAAACTTTTATATCACTGTAATGTACATCCCAGTATGGTGAGGTACAGATGGAAGGTTTGTCTCCATCAGTTGGAGTTGTGGAACAAGGAAGGTCATTGGGGCCTCCTGCTCTCCTGAGCTGACAAAAAAAAGCAAAACTTTACTGGCCCTTAACAGCTTCCTTTGCTTCCTTCTTGGTACCAAACTGTTCTGACTCTTCCTTTCTGATGATGTAGCAATAGTCTGATCTTAAGTACAAGTGAATATAATAATATCTCATTTTTCAGGAAAACCCAAACAAGCTTTTACACCTGCTGCTGTTTGCTTTGTGAACACACTGAATTTGGGGCAGAGCAGGCAAAGTTTCCCTTCAGTTTGGTTTCAGATTCTTTCCTCTGGACTCATGCAAATAAGGACATGCAAATGGAATTGACTTTCTGAGAAGCAGTAGTTTTTCCCCATGTGAACTTTCAGAGGGAATTGGTGACTGTCCCCTGTGTCATGTCACAAAGGTTCTACAGGGACACGTTGTGTCTCTTGTGTCTTTGTTAAGAATTATCCAAAAGCTGACAGATGGCAGTAGGTGCTGGAATACCCTCAGCTGCTTGGCCAGAGGAGTTGGTGAGTCCCTGACTCTCATGGGAATTCCTATAATTCCTATAATAATTCCTATTCCTATAAACATCCTGGAGCTTTCCCATTGTGTATTTGGTGGGCAGTGTCACCCTTTGTAGGAGTTCCTACAGATTCTGGCTGAAATTGTCATTTCTGTCTCTGTGACAGTGACAGCAGTAATTTAGGGATGGAGGAAAGATCTGATTAAGACAGTTCCATCTCTTTCAGTGCCCATATTTACAGGAAGATTAAGAGGCCAGGCTGAGATAAGATGGATAGTGTGATTGATTCTGAGGGTTCCTGTATATATTTAAAAATGAATAATCAGTTTTACCTTTACATGTGCACTATTACCTGCTAGAGATGTCAGAGCTTCTGGGGTAGTCTCAGGTCCTTTAAAATTCCCAATTATGTCCCTATTACAATCTAGGAAGGCTTTGGTTGTCTGAAATCAAGACTGGACTTCAGGAAACCTGACTGCAATAATTTATTAAAAATAGGGCACACCATGTTTTTCAGCTAAATCTATACATAAGTATTATGTCTCTGCATTTTAGTAGGATGCAGAACTTTTCTGTGTGTAAATTGTATTATTTAACATATTAATGAGAAATTCAATTAGAAATTCAATCACTGTGAATTCCTGGTGGCAATCAGGTGTGACAGATTTGAGTGTCAGCACATGGGAAACAATCACAGGTGATTTAAAAATCATAGTGAGATATGAGTTCAGTCCTCCACTTCAAAATACCTAATTTTGATATTTATCTATCTCTTATCACTTATAATTATTCCATTTCTTTGGACCAGAACATGTAATTGGAATTACTGACAACTTATCACCATTCCTTGAGTTGTATTAAAATACTGAGTAGTACCAGTAACTGCAGTTCTACTTTCCTCTTAATTCTTTTCACTTGCATTTCAGGGAAATAATAAAATTTCAAATGTAGTTTGGCCTTTAAAGACAAACTTGATATATTTCTTCTCACTTTGTTGGCAGATGAATGCAAAATGGGCAAGCAGAGTTAGCAGGATTGTTTGTAGGAACAGTTGTTTGTTTTTCCCTCTAAGGAGAAACTCTTTCTTGGGATAAACATGAGGGAAGTGAGATAATCCATCATCCTGAGACCTGTTCACTCGTGATGGATGGATAGATTGGTAAAGTAACTCAATAATCTTCATTTTTTTCAGGTTATTCACAGATCAGTGAGCCTTGTCGTTAATACAGCTGTGGAATGCTTTTGTGTCCTTGCCCACAGTATTTCTCAGAATGACAGGAAAAGACTTTTAATTTGGAAATAACCTTTGTTGTAAAATGCATGAAGTGGATGAAACTAGAGAATACCTTCTCATTTTAGATTTTATCTTCTGAGTGTTTGTCAATTCTTTGTTTTAAAAATTACTTGCAAACATGAGAGCTGTTCTGCTCCTTGTTCTTTCTGACTAGAAATTGTGTTCTGCAGGAGTTTATACCTGGTGAAGGCCTTCAGCCATGAGAATCCATCACATGGGATGCTCTGAATCATGTGGATGCTGTCCAAGTGTATTGATTTCCCATCCCTAACTAGGCATAGAAAAGTTTTCAGTCAAGAAATTATATTGAGGGCTCAGACTTACATTGTCCTACTCTCATTCTTGATCGTCTTGGTTCATTTTAAAAGCATATTTAGAACCTAAAAGCACAAAATAAAATGCTGTTGTGAGATGACTTTTTCAGGGTTTAATAATTAGGGTAATGGTGATAGTAGGAGGGAAATGTATCTTGATATATTATTTGGTATTACCTCTTTCCAGCAAGGAAGTTCCTCCCTGGTTGTGTGGGGATGTGCAGGTTGTGCCTTACAGGATCCTTCTGAGAATTCTGACTCAGACATGTGAATATTTGCAGCATTATCAGGAGAGCTGTGGAAGTGGCAGGATTGTTTATTACTGGAGCAAATCTGAGATGAGGAGGCAAATTGCATTTAGCAGAGTCCTTTTTCATTAACAAAAAAAAGCGAGAAAGGTACCTTCCTAAACATGGCAGAATTAGTAAAATAGCCCTTGAATTTCATTGAGGATTAAGAGAACTGGAATTTTTGTCTTTTCTGGAGGCAGAGAACACAGAACTGGGTTCATAGATGAGCTAATGTTTAGTGACTGCTCCTAGTGCTGGCTTTTGTGCCTTGCCCTGCAGTCCTGCTCTCCCCAGCCTCTCTGGGAGGGCAGAGCTGTTGTGTAACTGCAGCTGGATGACCTTGGCTGAGGAGCAGCTTCTCCTGGAAGGTCCATGGGGTTTGGAGCCAGGTCCTTCCACCTCCCCAGAGAGGAGCCTTGGGAGTTCCTCTGCACTTCCCTGCCCTCCCAGCAGCACAGAAACCACTGGACTCTTCTATTTCCTTTTTCACTTTTCCCCTTTCCAGCTCTGTGGCAATTTCTTACAGTTGCCACAGTGCTTTAACCATAATTTCTAGGCCACTTAAACACATTGCCTGATGGTTTCTCACCCAACCTTCATAGAAATCATCTGTTTCTTGAGTTTAGAATCCCAGAGAATGACTCTTAACCTTGTTTCACTAAAAAGTAGTGTTAATTGCAATATCCTTGAAAATATGAGGTTGATAATGTGGTTAATTTTAAGAAACAGCACTTCTGTATTGTGACAGTCATCAGTAACATGGCACTTTCATCAGCAATAAGCTGCTGGTAATGCAGTTGTTTAAATTACTAATTACTAGTTGAAATGAAAAGACAGATTAAACATGGTCTTGTTTTTGTCAACAGAATTTCCTCAGGTTTAGAAACACCCTAAGAAATCTACACTGGCACAAAGCGAGGCTGAAGTATAGGAACATAGAAATATATGATAAATTAAGATTTTTATAGTGTTATCTTTTAACATTTGAATTTGGGAAATGGAATTGGGAACTTGGGCCTGTAAAAGGCAACAGTGACTTCCCAAACCCCAAAACCTGTTCGTCACATAGTAGGAACTCAAGTGCTAGAACTCCTGAAATAGTTGTACTTCAGTGCAGTGTGGTCACTCAGAATCCATGACCAATAAATACCAACCCTTGCCAGACTCTGATGAAATAGAGTTAAATTACCCCAATTTTGTAATTGTGGAGGGAGGTGCACAGAGGGTCTGTTTAGGGTCAGTGATAACTAGCTGGAGCTTTGTGCTCCAAACCAAACCAAGCCCAGCAGTTTTTATCTTGTCTGTTTTACTGGCACTGTTCACTGCTTGAATGTTTCACAGGATGTGAATGGATATTTCTGTATATGCAGTCTAAATTCCATACAATTAAAAGGAGCAATATCTTAGTTTTAAAGTTAAATTTGGTACCCCAGCTCTGCCATTCCAGCTCCTCTTTCTGCAGCATTCCCAGTCCCAGCCTGGTTTTCCAGAAGGAGGGGAAATTTGGGGAAGGAAATCCTCTTACCTTGGGCTGCAGGCTCAAAGTGCTGTTTGTGAGTGAGCTGGGTGCTGGTGGGAAGTGCAGGACTTTGTGAGTGGTGTAGAATTGTCATGTTGCTGATGGATTTAGAGCACAGGCTGCTTCTCTAATCCTACAGGACCTTTTTAAATTTCACAGGAATAATGAACACAGCCTGCAGGAAAAAGTCAAAATATTTGACTCTTCATCTGCTTCCCTAAGCATTTCTGTCACATATTTTCCTTTCCATAGCTCTCCAAATGCCAGGACAGTTCAGGATGACACTGATTATTTTTTTAATTAGTTTTTTGGTGCTTTTTTTTTGAGGGATGTGGATTTTTGGTGTTACCCAGGTGAATGCACACACCAAGTTTTGACTTTGATATGGGAACCATGTGTTGGGAAGATAAACAATAATTTTTTGTAGCTGTAGCTATTTTATTTATTTGATTTGTGTCACCTCTACCTGTTAATGTTTTTGGAACACAGCAACATTGGAGGAAAGGCTTTATTTTCTAGGGGCCTTTCAGGAAACAGACTTTAACATAAGAACCAGGTCACAGCTTGCTCTGTGTGTAAAAATAAACTGAAAGAGAACAATTCATTATCTCAGCACTTGCCATGTTTTCCTTTGATCTTTCTCCAAAGCTTGCAGTGCTGTACATGGACTATTCAGCTTTAAGGAGAGAAGCAAGTAGTTTTTATAACAGAAAAAATGCACAGTTAAAAAATAGCCAATTTTTAAATTAATTGCAACATGCATTTTAGAAAGCAGAGGACAAATTACATGCTAGAAATAAAAACTAGATTTTGGTGTAAAATTATTTGATACAGTTTTAAAATTCTTTCAGAGTGAACTAAGGCTAAGTCTGTAATGTGTTTTTGTGGTATCTCAGTGTTGGAAATCGAGATGTCAAATGGAGAGACATTCTATTTTTGTTCAATTAATATCACAGAGCATTACATCAAAGCAGTAAACTCCTCTTGTATCAACAGATGCAGCAACCCTGAAGCCTATTTTCTCTCTTGTTACATTAGTGTTTAATTAAAGAAAACAACTAGTTGGAGGCAGTTACTTTCTGTGAAATGTAATGAAGATTTATTTTGTAAGTGACCTTCACTGTATTAGCTGAATCAGTAATCAGTAAAATTAATAGAATAATCAAATTAAATACAAACTCATAAATCACTGTGAATATGCTGTCAAAAATGCAGCTTTTAATATGTCCTATTGTTCCACAGCTGTATTAAAAATTGCAACTGCTGATTTCTGCCTTGATGGGGTCTGAAATGGCATTTAAAGGCTGTGTATGATGGAAGGCTACCAGGCCAAAAATTTTCACAACTGTTAATTTAGCTGTAATATGATTTGATGTCAGCAGGGCAGAGTTGAAGCTGAGTACAGTGTTGTTGCTATCTTTCAGCAAAACTTGAATTATTGGTGGAGGCAGTCGCCAGTTAATTAGAGTAATATCAGTTTAAATGTCTGTCATTTAGGGTTAATGCTATCAAAGAGTTGCCTTGTACTTCAAGTGCAGTCAAATCATCTTGAATAGCCCATTGTATGAAAGTAATGCCAGCACAATGATTTTATTTTATCATAAATTATTGGGGTGCCATTTAGTTGAATATTTCAGTTTCTGTGTTTAAATAATTTTGGCAAGTCCTTCCTAGCTGTGTCATTTTTCATGCTAGGCTGTTCTAATAGGTGTTTTGGCTGTTTGTGATTGTTCAGCAACACAATCAAAATTCCTTTCCATTTTCATTTTAAAAGAGAACTTTTCTGCTGGCCTGTGAAGACTGGTCATGCCCTCATCCCCTGGATAGCAGGCTACTCTTGGAAAGAAATAATTCACATTTTTGTGCAGCCAAGCAGCAAAGTTCTTTCAAAGCACGCTGGAAAAATAAAGTGCATCTATCAAAACCCCCTGGCTGTGGTTGAAGGAAAACTGTAATTAATGTTTTTAACTAAGGAATCCAGTTCTAGTTAAGTTAATAGTGCTGTTCTTAAATGCAAGATATGAAATCAACTCCTCTGAGTTGGTTTGAGATGCTGATAGCTGCTGTCAGGCAGGAGGCTGTGGATTGCAGCATTAGAGATAACAAACCCATAGCTTTGGGTTCTCCTGAGTTCTTCAGTGGATGTTTAACCTTTGTGGCATCCTCAACAACCTCCAGACCGCCAAGGCTGGGATTTTTGGGATGAATCTCTGGTTTTCCATGAGGAGCAGGGGTGTTTTTGGGAACTGGGTATTCCAGGTGTCCCATAGTGGTGCTGGCAACTCCTTGGGCTGTCCCTGTCCTGCAGCTCAGAGGAGTTTTGGGACTGGCTGTCTTTGAACTGCTCATCTGGCAGCAGAATGACAGAATAATGCCATTTTTGGAAGTCAGGTTTGCAAAGTGAAAGTTTTCAAGTTTGTCATCTGTGAAGATAAATCAAAATGCTTTCACTTCAAAAGCACAGAATCAGAGACTGCTTTGGGTTGGAAGAGACCTTAAAGCTCATCCAGTGCCACCCCTGCCATGGGCAGGGACGCCTTCCACTGTCCCAGGTGCTCCAAGCCCTGTCCAGCCTGGCCTTGGGCACTGCCAGGGATCCAGGGGCAGCCCCAGCTGCTCTGGGCACCTGTGCCAGGGCCTCACCACCCTTCCAGGAAGGGAAGTCTTCCAAATACCCAATCTAAACCTACCCTCCTTCAGTTTAAGGCAGTTCCCCTTGTCCCCAGCCCTCTCCAGCTCTCCTGGAGCCCCTTTAGGCCCTGGCAGGGGCTCTGAGCTCTGCCTGGAGCTTCTCCTCTCCAGGTGAGCACCCCCAGCTCTGCCAGCCTGGCTCCAACCCTGTGATAGCTCAGTGACCTCCTCTGCACTCCAGCAGCTCCACATCTTGCTTCTGTCAGTAAACCAGCGTTACCAACACCTCAGAGCTTTGCCTTGCTGACCACTCAGGCTGATTGCAATTAGCAGAGCTGCACTAATGACCCGTGTTTCCCTGTTGCAGGCTGTGTGCTGTGTTTGGGGGGATCTACTGCCTCCGTCACGCCGTGCGCTGCCTGGTGCTGGACAGAGCCTCGGGCCGGTAAGGGGCACCAGGAACTTCTGTTTATACACAAAACACAGGTGAAAAATGCCTCAAGTCAATTGAAAAAAAAATGATTCTTCTGAGATCCTCCTTGGTATTAATAACACATCAACCTTGATTAAAAGTAATTTGTGTATAGGTCCTCCAGAACAAGGAAAGTGGGTCTAGAATATAGAAACTAAATTAATTTCCCTGTGATATTACTACAGCTCCTGATCACCCAAGCTTGGAAGACAAATCATTTCAGCTGCCGGGGGGCTGGTGATGAGTGATGTTAGTTTTCCTTGTGGCCTTACCTACTCTAATTGATTTTCATCAGATGACAACAAAGCCCTCTGTTATTGCATTTTTAAAAATGGAGCTCACCTAAAGACTCATCAGATTAATCTTTGCTGATAATGCATGTCACTCCAAGAGAAAAGACTTTAATGAGTTTTTAGGTAGATTGTTGTCATAAACTATGCTGCCCTCTTATTCCAGAATAAATTCTTTTACAACAATATCAGGCCTGTAGGCAGGTTGAAAGTTGAGCTAAGAAAAATCAACGCAGAGTTTTTTCCATAGTGACATTTTTCACACCTCTGTAAATTGTTGTATTTCTGTTATACACATTTTATCAGATATTAGTCTAACTGCACTTTGGCTGTCTTAAAGACTCTGTTTGCAGGTTAGTGTTTATAATTGAAAATTTCAAGATGTTTTGTAGAAAATTTAGAGAATTAATTTAGAAATGGTGTAGTACCAATGTAATAGGAGAATGAGTAGTTAAATGAGGGGGTGTGAGTTTATTTCCCAGCTCCTTTGCAATTCCTTGAGCACATCCTTGTAGCTGCATTTGCCATGACATGGTCAAGTAGTAGCTGTTTTCCCTGAAACTGGATAAACTCCAGATTTTGCCTTTCTGCCAGTTCCTGAAGATTCTGGAGCTCACTGCACAGTTGTAGACTTTGAGATGTAAATGTGCTTCATCAGGTGTGTTCTTCCAAATGCACAGTTCATTTGCAAATTAAACTGTGTCCCTCTCAGGAACTGTCATTTATTTTAACACTGATATTTGAACTGTTGCTGTAGGAAGTTTTCTATTCCAATAATGTTTAAATACTTAAATTGCTCTTGCAGGGGGACAAAGCTTTTAGTTGGTAGCAACTTCCAAACCCCACTCTGTGCAGGTCTTAACTGGTCAGTGGCACTGCTTGCCCCAGTTTCCAACTTCTTCTGCACATCCTGAAGACCTTTGAAATCAATGTTTTCTTTATAAGGTTATGTGTGTTCCACAAGCTGGAGTGCTGCTTTTCCATTAACCTGGCTTTGTTTTGAATACAGTTTTAAAAAAAAGCAGCACAAATGGTTTTTTTTAGGCTGCTTTTGGGGTTCACTTGTGCCATTTTAGAATGATAGATTTTTGAGGAGCAGAATTATTGAAATACTTCTAAAGATTTTACCAGACTTTCATTATTCCAAAAACACTGAGCTTTTAATAATGCCATTATCTGATAGTGAGTATGAAGGAGCACAACACATCCAAGATATCAATTTCCTTTATCTTCTCTTTCGTTCTTGCTCTTATCTCCTTCCTCACTGTGTATTCCCCCCTGCACCAGCTTGTATTTCCTCTTGACTTTGGGCTTCAGTGTTTTGCCTAATAAAAATCAGCTATCAAGTTGTTAATGAGGCTATTTATGAGTTACTGAGCTTTTGAGTCAACAGACCATTAATAGTAATTGGTAAGAGGCAAATTCATATCTGGTTGTCAGTGCAGCTGGCTGTGTGCTGCAGAGGCAGCTTCCCCAGGTTACAGATGGCTCACTCAGCACTGCAGAAATGCATTGTGCAGTGGTCATTACCACTTTATGGCTCCTTTCACAGCTCCCCAGGCTGCATCCATGCCTTAAGGCAGGGAGTTTTTCTCTATTTTTAATATTCCTGGTTTAGTACACATAAGGAAAATGCATACTTCTAGCTACAGCCTTGATTTTCTTCTAAATATTTTTTGTGAGAGTTTAATTAAAAGTCTCAGAATATCACTAAAGTTTATTCCAGCATTTTTCTAGATGTGGCTAACATTGCTTTTCCACATTTTCCTACCCATGCCTGCGTATACAGAGAACAGTAGATTTCATACCCAGCTCTACAATTATTTTTAACCTTTTTCTGTAGGTCTTTTTATAATTTTTGAAAATAAGATTCAGGCAAGACAGGGTGAAAGAACAGAAATTTTAGACATCCCTATTTTAAGGTTTTAGTAATGCACTTGAAAATATCTAGTTTTTATGTATGGTACGAGATCTGCTGTTTTAATAAGTTTGTAGAACATCCTGAACTGTGATGCTCCGTTAGAAAATAAAAACCACATTGTATTTCTGAGGCTAAGGAAAAAACCCACATTTAATATATGATAATCTTGTTTTTCTCTGTGTTTATTGTGTGTCACTTTTTTGGATACATGTAAAACTTCATCATAATGGTGGGCATTTTATATTGATCACACTTCACATATGTTTCCAATTGCATAATTCTGTCTCAAAATGGAAGAGATGTGATAAATGGCCATTTATACATCTGGGATAAAAAGATAGAGCAAACAGCCAGTAATTTACATATCTGCTGAAATACTGCAGCCTGGCTTTGGCAGTGCTGCTGAGTCCATTTCAAGGATGTCGCCCTTAGTCCATTAGTTTGGATAATGAGCCCTATAAAGTACATTTATAACTCGTGGCACTGCAAGGAGATGGATTCTAATTTTCATCCTTTTATCCAGACACATTGAAAGAAGGTCAATGGAGGGTTGGCTGTGATTCATTGTCGCAACACAGATCAGATGACAGAGACCTGATAATGTCAGTGCAGGAGTGTTTGCTGCATGTGGAAGCACTACTTGAAAGAAATTTTCTCAGCATCACCCTTTGAAGTGAAGTGGGACTGAAATGAAAAGCTCTCTCTCTCTCTCTCAGTTTAAAATCTTATCACACATATGACCTGCTGCTATTCCTGAACAAAGGAGAGGAAACAACACTTAGCAGCAAAATAAAATGTGTCGTTGCTTTTGCTGGCTTTGAGTGATGCAACATGACATTTAATCAACCTTTCCCCTTCCAGAATGGTTGGGGGGTGGTGGGGAAATTGTTTCATAAACAATAAGAAAGGTTATAATTAGAAATGAGCTGCAGCAGCTCGACTTCCTTGTTTATTTGCAGTATTCAAATGAGAGCTCCAGGATGAAATTACTGGGATTAACAGTTAGGAAAAACTTGTTAAAGTTGCAAGTGAAACACACATTGGAATGGATTTGAAACTGAAGAATGTTGGATGTCAAACAGTGCTTGTACTGTTGTCAGGTACCTGTTGAATTTGAAAATAGGAATATATGTAGGGACCAGATGCCTGGGAGGTCAGCATTAGAAGTCCGTGTTACAAAAACATGTTTAATAGTCATAAACCTCTTACATTTACAGATGAGGACTGTGTGTCACCTTTTTTCAATTCTCATCTCAGGTTATAGCAACAACTGGTTTACCAGAGCTGGTGGAGCTGATTGCTGTTACTTATTTAGATTTGGGTTTGTAGATCCTTATAATCCCAGAAGCTGACAAATAGCTTGAAGTTACAGAAATCTTGTTCATTCCTAAGGCATAACTTGCACATCAGATATTCCACAGATGAAGCTGCATTATGATAAAAGAGTAAATCTGTACATATCTCTGGCTCAGGCATTGTGTTCCTTTGGATTTTCCCTGTGCATGCACACATGTGTAATTGTGTGAGAAAATTCACTTTAAGTGAATTAAATCACTGTGTGTTAAATTGTTGAAACACTGATAAAGTTATTCAGAAAGTTTAATTTAAAAAAAGGTAATTTTCATGCACCAAGAAAAAGTTCAGTGAAGCTAATTTGCTTTATTTATTTATGCAGTAAATATTCTGATAGTGTAGAAGAGAGCACAGATCATGGATATAGAATCAGCAGCAGAGGTGACTTTACTGAGTATCTGTGTGCACCTTCCCTTTTCTTTGTCTCATATACATGATGCAACTTCATACATAAGTGAAGTTTGTCCTTTCACAGAGAATTTCCCCTCTTAGAATCTGAAATTTGTATTCTCATTTAAGCTCACTGAATGGGTTAATTTCTGTGGTTTGCATTTCTGTCCCACTTCTATTTCTGTGCTTGTTCTATGGAGAACATTTGTGTTGTTCTTACAGCACCAGGACTCAGTTAATCCCTTTGTGTGTCACTGAGATAAAGGGTGTATTTAGTCATAGAGCAATTCACTCTTGGAACAGTCTGATGCACTCATTTGTCAGGGAGCTTTCCCAAATCTCCTGAGTTAATTTGCTATTTAATTTGTCAAATATCATTGTCAAAACAAACTTGGTTTTGGTGAAGGTGTCTTTCTGAGAAAGAAATCCCACTCCAAAATAATTCACAGATTTCTTTTTACATATTATGAGGGAAGAAATGTAGAGCTAAATGCCAGTGCTGTAAGCTTACATTTTCTGTAAAAAGTGATCAATTTATTAAAGTTGGGATGTCATTATCTATATGGGCATAGCATGTGTAAATGCATATACACACAATGTGTGTCAGTCTAGGATTTGGTGATCAGTTGAATTGGTTTAGGGGTTCATATATTCAAGAAATACAATAAATTTAATGAAAGGTAAAATTTTGTGCTGTATAACTCAATTTTAACAACTTATGCATGCTTTTGTTACCTTTAATCAAAATTTCTTACTGTAGTTTGTTTTTTTTAAACAGGTGCAAAGCTATTGTGGATCACTTTGGACAAAGAATAAGTGCCAACTATTTTATTGTGGAAGACAGTTACCTCTCAGAGAGCACATGCACAAATGTGTGTTACAGGTATGTGGCAAAACAAAAAACACAATTTATTTAAGTCATGGTGTGTAAAGTACCCTGCAAGTTAAATTGAGGAGCCATTTTTGCTGCTCAGTATTGAGCAAAGTATTTCTCTATTAACTGGAGGATATACTGTGTACTTTCTACAGTCAGGTTTTCTTCAGTTGTCATTGAAATCAGATTCCCTCTTTCCATATAACAAATCCAAGAGCTCTAAATGTGTTGGGAATTTCATATTTGCTAAAATGTGTTTGGGAGGTGAAGGTGCCAGTTGCTGTCCCTGCTTTAAATTTGCTCAGCTTTAGACAAGTCCTAGAGTTCCTTGATTTCTGTGATTTGCTTGTTGCTGCAGGAGCCCTGGGCAGGTCCTGCCTGTGTCAGAGCAGGGCAGGGGAGGATCAGCAGAGCAGGATAACCCTGGCACTGCAGGAGCACAAAGTGCAGTGAGGAGTGAGCTCCCCCCTGCTGCATTTCCCCTTCATCCCAAGGCTCCTGGGCTCTGCAACAGCACAAGGCCTTCATGTGCTGCTGCTAATCCTGAGCAAACAGGCAAAAGAACTTTTTAGAGTTCCTTTTAAAGCCTGTTTGATACAATTTCACTGATTCATTTATTCATCATCTCTTTTGGTCATTGAAAATTCTACATTGGTGTTGCAGGTGTGTTTCTGCTTCAGCAACAGGCAAAATATCCCACTAAGAATCATAGTAATAAAGGTTAGATAGTGACATGGCCGTGGTATTACCAAAACTAAGATTCTAAATTGCTATTTTTACATCTTTGTTTTCATTTTGCATATTTAAATTAATTATATCATAATTCTTTTATTGAATTGTAGGCAGATCTCCAGGGCAGTCCTCATTACAGATCAGTCTGTATTGAACACAGACTCAGAGCAGCAGGTACACACCAATTCTGTATCACTTGTCTCATGTGTTAATATTTATTTGTTGGTAGGAATTAAGTCTCCTTAATTCAGTTTTGTTTGTGCTTGAATCAAGATCTTTAGTCACCTCTCTGTACTGGTAATTGTTTAGTTTGTTTTAATGTCTATAAAACTATTAAAAATTTTAGTTCAGTTTAGTTCAATGACTGGGATTTTTCCTGCTTGGTTCACACTATAATTAATAGAATTTCTAGCTGCTCTCTTTAATTTTAATTTTGCTTGCTTTTTAATAAACTGTTACCCTTACTATTCTGTTAATTATTTATCTTGTCTAAACATTGTTCAAAGTTCATTTGTTTTTATTAAACATTCCTTTTTGCTGTTTGAAGTTCTCATTGTTCACTTTAAAACGCATCTTTAGATCTGCTTTGTCAGTCTTTGCAGTCCTTCATTTTAGAGCATATTAATCAGAGTTGTGTTTGTTCTGTTGCAATAAACTAGAAAACAAAACTGTGGAGTTCTTTTTGACCTGTAGTGAGGATGCTGCTGCTGTCACACCCCCAGGCCCTGTGCTGTCCCTCAGGCTCTGTTTCTGTCCCTGTGCTGTCCCTCAGGCTCTGTTTCTGTCCCAGGTGTCCATCCTGACAGTGCCTCCCCTGGAGCCGGGCAGCGCGGCCGTTCGTGTCATCGAGCTCTGCTCCTCCACCATGACGTGCATGAAGGACACCTGTAAGTAAAGGAGATTTCCCTTCTGGCTCTGGCAGCTCTGGAGCACAACTGAAAACCTCTGCTGCACAGAACACAGGGAGCCATGGCTTCCTGCTATCATGGAGCTTCATGGGCTCATTTTCACTTACACAGGAATAAATCCTCCTTCAGGAGATAAAAATAATAATCCAAAGCACATGGATCTTCCTGGTAATCTGTCATTTGGTTTTTTTGAAAATAGGCTCCCTTAGCTGAACTATTAAATAGAAATGCCTGAACTACAATATATTTGAGAGCCTTTTACCTTCTGAAAGGATTCTGTTGTTGGTATTTTATGTAAACATGAAATAATTGAGCAATAACATGTTCGTTTGGGGTATTTATTGGAATAGAATTAGAAGTTACCTTACCTAATTCTTTTTAACAAGAAAGAACTAACTGTAATAATAATCAATTTATTTTGCTGTTAAATAGGGTTGAACTAAGTTCTTTGCATATGAGAGAAGAGTAAAGGCTTAAGTCATTCAAAGTTAAATCTCCTACTAAATAATAGTAAAAAAATATAGGCTTGTAATTAATTAATACCTTAGTGCTGTAAAGCATATTGTTAATATTTATCATTTAAATAGCTGATTTCTTTTTATTAAGGGTTCACAAGATATATACAGCAGGAAGTGAAACTAATGAAAGATTGATGTTCCATGGATCTAAAGTATTAGTTTCAGGAGGATTTTTATGGTGCTGAAATATTAAGGTTTCTGTTATTTACTTTTCTCCATCAATTCCTTTCCCTTCAGAAGAGAAGGTACTGCCTTCCTTAATGAAATTTGTCTTCATATATTGAAATAATAAAGTTCTATATTAGGCATAGCTGAGTTCCAGTTATGGGACATATTTCATAATTTTTTAAAAAACTTTTACATCATTATCTGTAAATGGGTTTTAACCTGACTGATTTCTCCTTGGAACAATTATTTAAGATAAGTATACAAATACATCTACTCTTTGATCACAGTGCACAAATGACAGGCACATCATCTGTATTGCCACTTGAGTGGAACCAAACTCCTTCACTTGCCCTAAAAATGGAGACTGTAATGATGAAATCAGGAACTGAGCTCATCGTTCTTCCTGCTGGGAGAATTACTTGAAGACAAATGTTGGCAACCACTGTAACTAATGCAGTTATACCTGAGTAAATCAAATATAATCAAAATATATACTGATGACTGTGACTCATAACCATAACCCTAAAGATAATAAAAAAGATTTTATAGAAAGTAAATGATGTGAACTTTAGTGATTTATAGCTGAGTTTTTTGAGGAAAGAATAGATTTTATATAATAGTGTTTGGGATTGGAAGCATCTAGTTAAGGTTTGGGGGAGACTTTGATTATCACCACCCTTTTCCTTATTTTAATACATATACCTTCAGACAGAAGGTTTGGTCTGGGTTGAATAAAAAAATGAATATTAATGTCTGAATAGAATCTGTATGTGTGCAACCTGAAAGCAGGGGAGCATGAAGGGTTAAATCTGTTCTTGACAGAACCAGGGTCAAGATCTGAGTGATGTACTGGAAAATAATGACAACAAATACAGCCAGGCTTCAGAGAGAAGAGACAAAAATATCATCTAGGTTTAAAATAATACCAGAGCTGGGCTCTGCTTTTAAATGGATCAGAAATTTACAGTACTGAAGAAAAATCAGTTTAAACTTTGTACAGTGTTAAATTCCTTCAGGATTCTCTGATGGAGACTTCTCACCAGAGAAGTTTGCAGGAGCAAGTCAGTCCAGTAAGGTGATTTTATGAAAAGCTTTAAGGTGAGGCTTTTAAATGAATGAATGGCTGGAAAACCAGGTGGGGTGAAGCAGCTGGTTCTGTATCTGAGCAGAGAACAGAACAAATAAAGGAATAGTTCAGCAATAGTTCCTCCCATCTAAGAAGTGGATGAATAAAATGTACAAAGGATTGCGCAGTCATAGTGTGCATCATGGGAGTGACTTAGAGAATTCTCAGGTGTTCCCAGAGAATTTCTCTTGTGCTGTGCATGCACTGTATGTCCATGGTACTTCCCTGGCTCAAAGGAAGGGGTTTTATGAAGAATTATGATTTCTAAAAGCCTACTGTGCCTTTAAAAGTTGTAAATGTTGTTTATCTGTCTGTGTGTTGGTGATTGGAATTAGTTTGTGTTCTCTTTTCCAGATTTAGTCCATCTAACCTGTCCATCAACTAAAACTGCAAGGGAAGATTTAGAGCCTGTTGTACAGAAATTATTCAATCTAGATACAGAAAAAGGTAAAAATAAATAAATTAGATATTATGATACAGTCTTTCATAAATACAATTTACTGAAGTAGCTGTTACTGACTGCTTCATATGTGGTTTAACTTCAATATCCAAGGACGTGACCATAACTGTCTGGGACCTTTTTATTTTTCACACTTTCTTTTTTCCATGGAACATGTTTGCTGTTCAGCACATCCTTGAAAGGTGCAGTAGTGAAATTTAATATTTTGAAATTGTGGAAGCTTCTTGTGTTTTTCTTGCCTCTTATTCTCAGGCTGTTGCTCAGCCTCTCATCTTCAAGTGTTTCCTTGTTTGCTGTTTGAATTGATTTTTTTTCTGGATTCTGCTGTAAGCAGTGAAGCCATAAAGTTGTTCTAGATTGTAATCACAAAGATAGATTTCCAATAATGAACTACTTGGCCCTAAATTCAAGGAAACCTTGGCTACTTTTTAACTTTAGCCTTGAGATGGACAATCCCACACCCCAGAGGAGAATAGCTGCTGCTGGAGCTGAAGGAAATTGTTCCTGAAATACCTGGGCTGATTCCACACAAGTTTTTGAAATTTAATCCTGAGATCTGACTGGACCCATATTTGGGGTAAATATTCACAGAGTAGGTGATGTGCCTGTGGGAGATGCTGCTGTGCTCTAACCCTGGCAAACACAGTTTAAATACAGTGTGCCCCTGCTGCAAGGCAATAAATCACATTTCTGAGAGAAAACAGTGCTCAGCTCCCACTGACAGGGGTTTGTTGGTATAAATGCAAGTTACTGAGATGTGGGAGTACTTCATAATACTCATAATTGGTTTGCTTGTAATATTTAGAAAACAACTTAGATTTGTAAATAGAAAACTTTATCAGACTGGAGAGTTGCAAACATTTCTCATTTGTAGATGTGTTAACTTAGAACCTTCTAATTTCCACCTTTTAATATTTCACTTCTCTCTTCAATTTTCAAGACAGTGCCATGTGTTTCAAAGACCTGGTGAAGAGAAGATCAGCTTAGTGTCTCTAATCATTTGGGGAGGGGTAGCATTAATCTTCATGTTTGAAGTGATCCAGGTTGGAAATGATAGATTGTTTAGAAGCTGAGTGAAATTCTTCTGTAGGAACTCTGTGATCATTGGGGTCCTCAGGTGCACTGAGGCACTGAGAAGCCACTTTTCCCTGACACATAGGCCTTTTTATCATCAGGATGAGGTAGTGGTCGTATTTTAATTAAAATGTCAGAACAAATACTGTTGGAGTTATTGAAAATGAATCACCAGATAAAGTGAGCACTGGGCCATGGCAGGTCAAAGAGGCAAAGTCACCTGGAGAAGAGGACTCCATTCATTTTCCTGCCTAAATGAGGAAGAAGTAACTTTTATGAGCAATGTGAACTTTTAAATATATTAAAGAGCATCTTGCCCTGTATTAAGGCTCAGACTTTCACAGGCTGATGAATTTAATTTATATTTCAAACTGTTCAGTATGGGTAGCACCTATTTTTTTTTAACTATTTGACAGTTATAAAAAGATGCTGAAGGAATAGCATAGATTTATCTCTTTTTTGTAATTCAACTGCTTTAAAATACTGTTTTGAATGCCATAGTTATCAAGAAGTTTTTTCCTTGGAAAGAAGTAAATATCACAAGGTCTTTTACAAGCTTCATTTACTTTAGAGGAGGTAAAATGCAAGAAAGGGGACAGCAAATATTCCAAACAAATAGTATCTGTTAAACCCAGATTCTGTGTCTATTGTTCCCCCAGTGCACTGTGCACTGTTCAAAAGTGACCTTCATCTTTTCAGAGGTTTTTCTGCCTCTGTGTGCAGAGGGATCACAGTGGAAAGTACAGCAGGGAGGGACAGAGCACGAGCAAGGAAGTTGAGTTTGTGATAATTTTGTATTCTTGATGAGTATTGCAGCACAGCACAACCCTCAGTAAGTGCAAATTAGACATTTATTTTCATTTAGCAGCACTGCCACAATTACAGAATCTCTGTAGAAAGATAAAATATGAGCCCATCAGAAATATTTGTGCACAGGGAATGCAGTGCCTGTGAGCTGGCAGTGCCCAGGCTGGACTTGCTGTCTGTCAGTGCTCTGGCAGTTCATCCCAGTGAAGGAGATCATGTGAGAGGTGTTAAATTAAAACCAGGCTTAAATTTAAACCAGGTAGGGTGCTGGCAGTGCTAACTGCTGCTGGTGTGGTGGGGGGTGTGCAGAGAGTAGAGTCTGCATAGCTGTGCTTGGAAAGGAAAGGGAAAAAATGATGGAGAATCTCAGAAAGTTATATAATTGGTATTTTGAAGAAAAAAACCTCAAACTGTTATTACAGTAATTCCATGATAAAAATTTGATTTCCAGTGTTCTAGATTACATCTTTTCCTTATCACAGAACAACACTGATTACTGCAAACACTCCTTTTTCTTTTCAGAGACGGAAAATGAAGAACTGGAGAAACCCAGAGTCCTCTGGGCAGTTTACTTCAACATGAGAGATTCCTCAGGAGTTGAGAAGAGTTCCTATGCTGGCTTACCCTCCAATGTTTATGTCTGCTCTGGGCCAGACTCTGCTTTGGGAAATGACTGTGCTGTCAAACAGGTTGGGCAGAGCAGATTTTGGTTGCAGAACTTTAATTCTAAAGAAATAAGTCCAATACAGTCTGGGTTATTTTGCTATACAAAAATTTACATGATAACTCTGCTAAAATTATAAAACTAGGTAGATGGAGACATCAGGAAATAGTCACAGTCTTTCAACTGGAAGGTAAAAGAGGAGGTACAGTACAAAGCAAAGCCAGAAAATCCTGTCTGCAGTTCTAGTGGGAAGGATCATCAAAGAGGTTCAATACTTGCAGGACACAATCCCAAACTAGAAACTTCCTGTGGAAAAGCCAGCACAATTCCTAATGCGGTAGTTCAGGCCTCCTGCCTCAGCTTTCCTTCTCTTTGCCTTGGTTTCACTGTATTAAAGAATCTTCCTTTCAGAGAACCCCTGGAGAAGGAAGGAACAAATTCCTGGGCAGATCTGCCCCAGCAGCCCCTGTGGTGTCAGGGCACTGCCAGACAGGAGAGCACTTCTCAGCTTTGGAGGATTATTAAGTGCCACTAGGCATTTTTAAAGCTGTGTTTTTAATAGCCATGTTCAGACAATGTGCATGCCATCTTCCAGCCANATGTCAGAACAAATACTGTTGGAGTTATTGAAAATGAATCACCAGATAAAGTGAGCACTGGGCCATGGCAGGTCAAAGAGGCAAAGTCACCTGGAGAAGAGGACTCCATTCATTTTCCTGCCTAAATGAGGAAGAAGTAACTTTTATGAGCAATGTGAACTTTTAAATATATTAAAGAGCATCTTGCCCTGTATTAAGGCTCAGACTTTCACAGGCTGATGAATTTAATTTATATTTCAAACTGTTCAGTATGGGTAGCACCTATTTTTTTTTAACTATTTGACAGTTATAAAAAGATGCTGAAGGAATAGCATAGATTTATCTCTTTTTTTGTAATTCAGCTGCTTTAAAAATACTGTTTTGAATGCCATAGTTATCAAGAAGTTTTTTCCTTGGAAAGAAGTAAATATCACAAGGTCTTTTACAAGCTTCATTTACTTTAGAGGAGGTAAAATGCAAGAAAGGGGACAGCAAATATTCCAAACAAATAGTATCTGTTAAACCCAGATTCTGTGTTGTGTGTTCCCCCAGTGCACTGTGCACTGTTCAAAAGTGACCTTCATCTTTTCAGAGGTTTTTCTGCCTCTGTGTGCAGAGGGATCACAGTGGAAAGTACAGCAGGGAGGGACAGAGCACGAGCAAGGAAGTTGAGTTTGTGATAATTTTGTATTCTTGATGAGTATTGCAGCACAGCACAACCCTCAGTAAGTGTAGATAAATACAAATTAGACATTTATTTTCATTTAGCAGCACTGCCACAATTACAGATTCTCTGTAGAAAGATAAAATATGAACCCATCAGAAAAATCTGTGCACAGGGAATGCAGTGCCTGTGAGCTGGCAGTGCCCAGGCAGGACTTGCTGTCTGTCAGTGCTCTGGCAGTTCATCCCAGTGAAGGAGATCGTGTGAGAGGTGTTAAATTAAAACCAGGCTTAAATTTAAACCAGGTAGGGTGCTGGCAGTGCTAACTGCTGCTGGTGTGGTGGGGGGTGTGCAGAGAGTAGAGTCTGCATAGCTGTGCTTGGAAAGGAAAGGGAAAGAATGGTGGAGAATCTCAGAAAGTTAAATAATTGGCATTTTGAAGAAAAAAAACCTCAAACTTTTATTACAGTAATTCCATGATAAAAATTTGATTTCCAGTGTTCTAGATTACATCTTTTCCTTATCACAGAACAACACTGATTACTGCAAACACTCCTTTTTCTTTTCAGAGACGGAAAATGAAGAACTGGAGAAACCCAGAGTCCTCTGGGCAGTTTACTTCAACATGAGAGATTCCTCAGGAGTTGAGAAGAGTTCCTATGCTGGCTTACCCTCCAATGTTTATGTCTGCTCTGGGCCAGACTCTGCTTTGGGAAATGACTGTGCTGTCAAACAGGTTGGGCAGAGCAGATTTTGTTTGCAGAACTTTAATTCTAAAGAAATAAGTCCAATACAGTCTGGGTTATTTTGCTATACAAAAATTTACATGATAACTCTGCTAAAATTATAAAACTAGGTAGATGGAGACATCAGGAAATAGTCACAGTCTTTCAACTGGAAGGTAAAAGAGGAGGTACAGTACAAAGCAAAGCCAGAAAATCCTGTCTGCAGTTCTAGTGGGAAGGATCACCAAAGAGGTTCAATACTTGCAGGACACAATCCCAAACTAGAAACTTCCTGTGGAAAAGCCAGCACAATTCCTAATGCGGTAGTTCAGGCCTCCTGCCTCAGCTTTCCTTCTCTTTGCCTTGGTTTCACTGTATTAAAGAATCTTCCTTTCAGAGAACCCCTGGAGAAGGAAGGAACAAATTCCTGGGCAGATCTGCCCCAGCAGCCCCTGTGGTGTCAGGGCACTGCCAGACAGGAGAGCACTTCACAGCTTTGGAGGATTATTAAGTGCCACTAGGCATTTTTAAAGCTGTGTTTTTAATAGCCATGTTCAGACAATGTGCATGCCATCTTCCAGCCAGTTGCAGGATTTTTTATGACTAAGTCATAAACCTCTTAAAAATAAGGTTTTGAAGTGGAAAGGCTGACATAGCCTGAACTGCAGGGTCAGAACAGTGTCATTAAAGGCTAATAGTATCCTTCATTTTGCTTTACAAGGCAATAATTTGCCTCTCAGAGGGATAAAGACCTGTAAAGACAAAAAATAATGCAAGACAATTATTATGGTAGCAGTTTTAAATTGTAAATGAGTTCCTTTCTAAATTTCATTTTTTCAGACTGTTATTTAAAACAGGGCTTGTTCTGATTTTAACATTTCTAACATTCAGGTTTGTCTTCCGTTAAGAGGTTTGCTTCTTACCAATGAACAATAATGGGATAGATCAGGCCCTGTTTAAGTATTTTTGGTGCTGTAATTCAGCCTTTATGTTCAATCTGTTGGCCATCAGTGAGGGAGATGCTGAGCAGATTTCTGAGGAGGAACCATGAAGAGCCTAAATCACTGCCCTTTAACAAAAATAGGGAGAGGCTGCATTTTTTTGAATCTGACTTAAATGTTGAAACAAATGGTCACAAACAAAGTTAAAGAGGAAAATATTTCAATGTAACCATGTTTATAATTGGAAGTGGTGTGTGAGAGCAAAATGGAGGCTGAAGATGAAGCAGGAGTGACACCATGCAGGGACCTTGTAGACAAGTGGAGGAGGGAAATAGCTCTAAGTTGGTTTGTCTTCCACTCCCAAATCACTGTCACCCTCCCAGGAATGGGATGGGAATCTCCAAACAGGAGATATTTGCAAACTCATGGATTAGAACAGCTTAAAAAAACCCAGTGTGTGTATTAGTCTTAAAGATAGCTTGGAAAATTATATCTGATTTCTCTAATCATTTTGGGATTAGTGTTTTAGTGATACTTGCTGTGATTTATTTTCTTCATTACCGTCAGTATTACTGAATTTGTTTGTCATGCTGTGTGATTGCACTGCTGATCCATTGCTGGCAAGGCAGGACCACAGCTCTTACAGACAACTCTCCAACTACACCTCATTTCCAAATCACTGCCCTCTTGTTTTATTGCAGTTCTGTGTTCAGTTCCTGGAGTGATACTGAATTAATGCTGATGGTTGCATTTACTTGCCCTGAGGACAGGCTAAATGAAATGAAGATGCCATTTATGATCTTTTCAAACTCCCTATGTGTGGATCTAGTAAAGCATCTGGCTTCCAGTTTTCTGTTTTCACTGCTGCAACCTGACATGAATTATTAGGAGCTAGAGCAATATATTCCCTGACATATCTCAGACTTCTGAGGCATCTTCATGGTCAGGAGAGGATGTACTAAAACTGTCAGGCCAATATTTGTCCTTTAACCTGTTTATTTTCTATATCTGGAAGGATTTCAGAGTTAATCTGGTGTTGGTACTTTGGTCGTGGTCCCTGTAAAAGTTGCTGTGAAAGTCCCCACAGTTTATCCACAAGTTGGGATGCAGAAGAACAGGAACAGAACTGAGTTTTATTCAGCTCCAACTTACTGGAGTTGCTATGCAAGGGCTTTACATGCCTGTCTTAATGCTGGGTTCAACTGGACACACATTTCTCAGTTGATACTGCTAAATATTGAAGAAACTATTGTCTAATAGCTTGGAATTATAGACAGGAGTTTTAAATGAACCGCAGATGTATGGGGATGTATTTTCAGTGCTAATGTTTCATTGGATAAGAGTTGTTCTCAGCTGGCCAGTGTTTAAGCTGTTCAGAAAAAGGGAAATAGAATTTTTTTGCAGTTTTTTTTAATTTAATAAGGAAACCCATGTAGCCATGATATGGATTGTTCATGTGCACAATTCCCTGGGTTCCTTTGAAATGGATCCCTCTCTCTGGAAAGAGCCAAGATCTTCCCCATGCTTTGCCTTGGACTGCAGCTAGGGATGGTTTTATAGTGCAAAAGATCATTTTCCTTCCAGAAAAATCCTCTTTCTTGTTCTCAGTGCAACACAGAATGACCAGCATTTTTTACAAAGCCCTATGCTGTGACTTCCTAGTAGAACAATGTAAAAAGATAAATTGCTTTTTCTCTTTCGAGGTCTGCAAGAAGGAATGGATTTCCCATGTGTTTACAATACTGTCAAAGCACTAAATCACTATTGATTTGAAAGAACGCAGGTTAATCTTAAATATCTGTAAAATATTGCCTCAGGCTGTTCCATTTCAAGGTAAAGTTTATGTTATTCTTCTTTTTCCTGAATAGGCTGAGACTATTTTCCGAGAAATGTTTCCAGCAGAGGAGTTTTGCCCCCCACCACCGAATCCAGAAGATATTATTTATGATGAAGATGAGATTGAGCCAGAAGAGTCTGGATTGAATAATTCACCAGAGACAAAGCCTGAAACCTCAGCTGAGGAGAGCAGTAGTGAAGGTGGTGCTGCTGTTCCAAAGGAAGAATGAATGAGTAAATGAATGAGTGAATGAACAATGTTCTCTTAGGAGAAGAGCAGGTAGACCCAAACTAAGACATAAGGGAGGAAGGGTAAGAAAAAGAGGTTTAAAACCCCCAGAGATGTGTTATTTGCCATTGCCTTACTTTCCTTAGCTTGGATCATTTTTTAAAGTTGTTTCATTAGTAGCTGAGACATTTCTAAACAGTCACAGGTCCACCAGATCCAGTGGGGTTTGTAGCTAAACAAAAAAATCCAGAATGAAGCATCTGAATTCAAAATGCTAGAATAGGATTCATGATTTATTGAGATAATTTGGTTTTGTTTTACATCTTGGAAAGAATCTTCAGTCTTTTAAAGAGGAAGTCAAAACTAAGCAAAAAGAAAAAAGTGCGAGTTTGTTTGCCAGTTAGAAAATGATTTCTACTAAAAATCCTTGGATCTCTGCTAATTAAACAGCTGAAGGTGAGGCTCACCATCTGTCCTTCACAGTGGCCTTATGAATGGAATTTAAAGGCAATAATATTGACAGTTCTGCAGTGGCTTTATTGTATGGTTTTGAAACTGATGCCATAATCAAGTAGGAAATATAATCCACAAGATGTTCCTCACATGGGACTATTTTACATTCAGTTTTTTTTTAGTAAGACCTAACAGATGACACATTTTCTCCAGTGACTTCATTTACTGGAGTCAGGAAAATGGCAGAATTTAAACTTAATGCCAGATTTCCCAGCAAAATTCAGTCATAAAAGGAGCATTCCTGTTCTTAGTCTCCCTGGATTTGTTGCACAGTTTGGGCCTTTAGTAAGCCAGTAGTTACTTTTTGAAGTTTAGGGTCTGAGAAGTTTAAATGACCATCAGTGAGGGGGTTTGTGGTGGAGAGAAGGTTCAACTGATAATTCCAAAGGTTTGTATTGATCCCAGTTAATAGGTTAAAATTAGTGTGATAGCTGTAAACTATGCATTTTGTAATGATAAACCATGAAGCATTTATACAATAAAATTTATTCAACTATTTATAAACCTAGTTTGTATGAAAAAACTACAAAATGAGAAAGCTGCTGTAAATGACCATGTTTAACTTGCACTTCTTCTGAACCATGCTTGAAATCAGATCTGAAAAGTATTTCTCATGTACTTAATTATTTACTTTAAAATGCACACCCAGTAGATCAGTAGTATCTCTAGAGTTGATGAGTTGGGGTTTAAATTTCTTCATGAGGGTAGAGCCAGTTCCAGGAGTGCTTAAATACTGTAAGTAAATTAAAAATGCCATTGAGTCCTGAACATGGAGCTCTGCCTGGCCATGCCACAGCCAGGCTTCTGTACAGCCCTGTGGTGCCTGTGCCTGCCCTGAGCCTGGCTCCAGGCCAGAAAGGGGAATTTATTTATTTTTTTACAGCATAACTGATACTGTTCTCTTTGTCCTGCATCGTGCCCACTGTCCAGTCTGCATTTCAGGGTTAGTGTTTGCACCCTGTGTTGGATAGGTACTGGTGTGTGTGTGTCTGTGTGTGCATAATCCAGAGTGCTCAGACAAACACGTGGCTGGAATGGTCCTAGTGTTCAACAGCTGTAACCTCTGGATGCTTGTGATTGAGCAGTTATTTATATATATATAAATATATCTATTAATAAGCAGGCTGCCTCTTCATTTAGCTGTAATTTTTCTGTGTATTGGGAAGCATGAGTGTATGATTTTATTTAACATCTGCAGATCTGTAAAAGAGCTGACTGGAGGGACCCATCCCTGTCTGTCTCTCAAAAACAGGGATCATAGTTGAATCTCTCATCTGTGTTTACAAGGAAATCTCTTGATGAAAATTAAAGGTTTGCTTGCAAGTGCATGGTCCTGTGTTTTCTTTCAACTTTTTTCAAAGCAAACCAGTTCACTTTTAGCTGGGGTTTCCTGAGGATTCTCTGGGCTGCTTCCAGCATGAGGACACCTGTAATTGCCAATATGGGTACCTGGTTATCAAGTTTCTATCAATTCATGTCTCTGTGTCCATGTGAAGCCAGGTTGGGAATGGCTCAGGTTTGATCTGAGATCTGATGGAATGATGAACTCGTTGCAGGTATGACTTTACACTACATTGATTGCTTAAAAACTGTTTTCATGTCCCTTTCATAGGGTGAATGGAAGCATTAAATGTTTTTCCTATGGTACTTGGGTACCCAATAGCTCACTTGCAGGAGCAGTAGATCACACTGTTGATGCTGGTATTTTACAGAAATCATGCTCTGAACTGCATTTTGTTCTTTCTTTAAATGATGCAAAGTGAGGGTTAGGCTTATTTGAAGTCGTTTTTAAGGCTTGTCATACAGGATGTATTCAAAAGATAACATGACTTTTTAAAAACTGGCAATTTATCTGTAGGATTATTAATAAATCAAGTTAAAGAAAGATAAGGTTAATTGAATTTTTAAACAAGTAGCTGTATTATCCTTCAAGCACCTTGGAGCTCATACAATATTCACACCTTTTTTTTCCTAAGGAGTGCTTTGATATGTTTGAATTCCTTTTTTAATGAGTACTTTCTTTTTAAGTTGGTTAATTGGATTAACCCTTCATATTCAAAGAGTCCATTTGATGCCATTTTCCCTCCTGTGGCATTGCCTGGGCTGTTGGAGTGCAGGTGGTTACTGCTCCTTTGGAGGCATTTCCAGCCTGGAAGCTGCTTCGTCTGCTTTTTCTGCTGCTGCTGATGCTTAGGGCCATTTGACAGGTAATCATTAGAACTTGGATCCTTGCAGACTATGGGGTCTTTTCTCCCATCATTGCAGGGGGATTTATGTGGGCAACTCCTATTAATGTTAATGGGACTTGCATGTGTAAATCCTCCTTGCATCAATGGGAAAATTGACCCCTGAAACAAAATATCTGCCTGTTAGACTTGCTGATTCAGAAACATGCAGGCACTGCCAGCTCCCCTGTGGAAATGTGCTGGGGCATGTGCTGCTTCACTGGAATGCTCTGGGGGAGTTTTCAGCATTTTCTCTTTTACATTGTATTTTATATTTTCCATGGACTGAATCTTGTCAGAGTTGCCCCAGTGATTCTCTTTGTGTAGCTGGGAAAGGCAATTTCCCATTCCATCCTGAGCTCCTTGGATTGGATCTCATTTTATTTCAGCCCCCTCTCTCTCCCCTCTAAATCTTTTTGCTTCAGCAGTGTGAGTTGCAACAGCTTAATTTCAAGAATAATTTGCTGCTGATGTATTGATTAATGACAAGTCAGAAGTATTAATGTACTGTTTTCACACAATAAGAGACTGGGTCACTTACAATCCATAATCTTCTGCAGAAAGGATAAAATTAATTTCCTCAACACTCATATATGTGCTTCAATAGCTAGGCAGCACAAATGAGAAAGTATTTTATCTGTGGATAAGTTTATTCATTCTGTATTGTGTATGGTGTCATTCACACAGTTATTTATATAGATATTTTATATAATCTCTGCAGTGCATTTTTGGGTTTTACTTATCTGGTGATTTCATATCAGTAGCAAGTCATCCTTGGATGTAAAAAGTCTGGAACTACAACTACCCTCAACTGCTCCAGAGATCTCTCCTGGCTTTTCTGCCACAGTGAGTTCTCTCTTCAGCCATTAATTATCAATAAGCTCTGCAGATTGTGGTGGGTTGTCTTCTCTTCCTGTTCCTTTTTGAATTTTTTCTGAGAATGTTTTGCCTGCCATTAATGCAGTTGCTGATTTTCCAGCAAGGGCAGCAATTTGCTGAGATCACATCATGAAATAGTTGATCTTTGTGTGTGTCTACAATTCCTAACAATTTTTTTCCAATGGGTGGATATATGAGTATTGTATGACAAAATTATTAATTCATGAAAGTTTATCACTTAAACTTTTGCAGAAACCAACCACTACAGAACATCCAGAAGTTAGAAGTGCCTGTGTTGCTATAATTGTCAAAAATATGTGGGAGAGTTGTGGTGGCAGAGCAGTTGCCTGCATTCCTTGGGTAAGCAATAATGCCAAGTACCTGTGGTAAGATGGAGAAGTGCTTGTGACACTGCAAGTTCCAGCCACTGATATAAAACATTCATTTATTGCAAACCAATTTAATAGTAAGCTCACTGCAATGATCAGATGGAAATCTTAGCTTAGGTGTGTGATTTCAAGAACTTTAATGGGATCAAAAGTTGCTATAGAGAGATTCTTTGAGCTGCAGATGAGTGGTGGGAAATGGTCAGCCATGTGGAATTCATGCTGAAAACAGCTCGTGGTGGAAACAGAGCTTATTAGCAATTCCACCATTATGTTTATTTACAGGCTGCCAGCTCCTGTTTGTAAGAGTGAATGGTTCTTCAGAGTCTGGCTGGGGAGCCCAGCAGGAATGCTGTAAATCTCACTGACATCTGAGATTTAGAAAGTTGACAGCCAAGTATCAGGAAGATGCAGTTGTTGACTGCATGGGAGTTCTGATCAGAGAGGACTTTAATAGAAAATACTCTTCCTGTCACAATTCCAACAGACAATTTATTTTACTCTACTTGCATACATTGACAAAAGAGATGGAAAGTATCAACCTGAGTGTATATCAGACCCAGATGGATTTGACTGAACAATTCAGGGAGTCTCAGAACACCCACAATTTTAGATGGAGATTTTCAGATCTCATGCTTCCTTCTGCAGTGCCACCCCATAATTCATTGTCTTTGGGGCTCTGCAGAAGGCCTTAGTGCTGTTCCTGCATTCTGTAGGGTTCAGACTTCAGGAGATGGGGCAGGCCAAGCCTGTGGGCCCTCCTGAACCAGCACAGGCCCCTCTGCTGCTGTCAAACAAGTGCTCCTCTGGCTTTGAGAGTGCTCTTGGGCTGCTGCAGCTTCAGGAAACCTCTCTTGAGCTCTCTCACTCTTTTGCGGTGAGCATGAAGCTGCCCTGGGAAATGCTCTGTGGGAGCAGTTGTTGGCTGGATTCTGGAACTGAGGTCAGTGATGATAAAACATCTGGGTGATGCTGCTCCAGACTGCAGCTCAGCAGCACCTCAAACCAGGCCACAAACCCACAAACCAGTGTGGGTAATTGTGCCTGAGCTGCTCATTGTGCCTGAGCTGCATGTCCAGAGTGAGGAACAAGTTTGTAATCACTGGAAATCTGAGTCTGAGAAAGGATACCAGAGTCTTCTCTGAAAAACCCAAATTTTTATGATCCCAGATCCAAACCCTGCAGGGCTGTTCTAGACTCTGTGTGCATAAGAAACTCAGTGACAGCTAATGTGGGATTCTGCATCTATTCTGCCTCAAACCCAGCAGATTTTGGAGCTCACCCAAGGGAAAGCCATTGAATCATGAGGAGAGAGCAGCTGTCAGCCCAGAGCAAACAGCTCCTGCTCTGGGAACCTCTGCCTAGCGTGAAAGTCACTGCAAGCCATGGTGGATTCCTTGGTTGTGAATAAATTACCCAGTGAATTCAGCCTTTTTTTCTTGTGCAGAAATTTGTGTAAGCCTCAGCTAAGTCCCTTCAGTGAATCATTTTAGACCATAGATTATCCAGGGAGAATCCAATATGGGATTCTTAGAGCAAATTATTAGCTTAAGTCATGGGGTATTTCCCTGCTCCATATTTGGATGCTAAAATAATACATAATAATGAATACATCGTTTTAAAAATCACATCAGGCATTTTTAAGAAAGAAAAAATGGCTTCATGAAAAATATAAAAAAAAATTTGAAGGAAGCTGCTATAAAATTTAAAAAAAAAGCCACCCTCTTATTTTGGTGACATTTGTCCATGATGTATTTTCTTTCCATGAAAGTTTTAAGCCAGGAAACATTTGATTCCTTGCCAGACTCTCAGTCTGATTCCAGAGTGAAAACATGAGCATGGTAAAAGCCAGCACCCTCTCAGTGAGGATATTCCTGTCTGCTTGGGAGCACTTGGCATGCACAGGACTGGAAACACGTGCACAAGTCATGAGGGGGGACAGAGCAGGGCTCACATGGGGAATAACACCACCAGTGGATTATGGATCCACCTGGGACTCTAAAAACATAGATTTTATTTTTTTGGCTCTGGCACTGCTTTCCTCACTGAATGTGGTTGAGTCACTTCTCTTTAATGCTGCAGTAAAAAGGTGTAAAATAGTGACAGGAATTTCCTGAAGCTTTTTAGGAGGTCAGTGAAATATAAAAGTAAATGTATTTGGGAAAGAAAATGAACAGTGGTGATGATAACTGTGAAAATGGATAGATTATTTGAATAGAGGGGCAAATGATCTGAGGAAACAATGCATGTAACCCCTGTAAGGTGCCTGGGATAGCAGAGGTTTTGTTATTCAAGTCCCTCCTCCCAGCCCTGACATTTCCCATGTTTCTCAAGTGAGGTTTCACCAATCAGCACAAGCTCTTTGTTTACTGCTTAATAAAAATAACCAAATTATCCTTATTTTATGAAATCTTTTTCTGATTATGCATATTTTGCTGGCAGATTGTAATGCATATTGCTTCATTGTTTAATTAGGACTTAATGCTAATGTCATTAACATTCTGCTCGATAATTCAGCAGGATCCCTATTTATAGACATAATGAAAGTTGTAACTTTTTGTAGTGCAGTGCTTCTGACTGTGCTATTAAATTAAAAATAAACTTACTCTAACCTGACATTAGCTTTCAGTTTCGTTGTGCATGGTCCAGTGAGTCTGAAAAATGCTGCTGCATGCAGTAAACATGAGAGTTTTTAATTATTATATTTATTGTTGGTTGAGTCTAAGTCATCCTTTCTTTTGAGGGAAAAAAAATAGACTAAACTAAGCAAGAATCTCAGAAAACTGATCTGAAATTGGAAATATTGTCCTTAAAGACAATTGGGATTTGGTATGGTGAATTTAAGTAACTGGAATCTTGTCCAAATTTTATTCACTGCTTCTAAATCAAGTAATTGGACAGCACTTGACCTCTCAGTTTCTTACCACAAATATGGATGTGTGCTTTATTTGGGATTATAAAGTGCAAAATAACTGCTGGGTTTTGTACTCCACATAATCCCTTTAGCAGGGATAAGGAATTCTATGCATTTCTTTCTTTATGGCATTTCCCTAAGCATTTGTAAAATATTATTTGCATAAATTATCTTTTCTAGGGAGATGCTCAAATAAAAGCAGTGGGTTGGATACCTGTCACAAGACTCGGTAAGCACAGCCCTGTTTTGGATATTTCACTGTTGTCCTTAAGGACTTAACTTCTAAATGCATTTTATATTCAGTGACCAGACCATGCACATTCTTATTTTAATTCACCTTTTCACAGCTTGAATTCTGCATATTTGTAGGGCTCATTTTGTAAAATTTGTAAGATGTCCCAGTTTAATTAAAAGGATCTTTTTATTGTGTGCTTTGCACTCTTTAATCTTTGAGTCAAGGAGTTTTAATAGTGCCAGGCCAAGAATAATACTGGAGTGACAAGTGGGAAGAAAAAAGCAAAGAGAAATGTAAGTCCTGCTGGTGCCCCCTCCTTTATGTGCACACGGGAAGTGCTTGGTGGGGGGAGGCAAATTTGGGAGGTGCTGAAACAATTCCTGAATTTGGGAGCTGCTGAAACAATTCCTGAGTTTGAGAGGTGCTGAAACAATTCCTGAATTTGGGAGGTGCTGAAACAATTTCTGAATTTGAGAGGTGCTGAAACAATTCCTGAATTTCAGAGATGCTGAAACAATTCCTGAATTTGGGAGGTGCTGAACCAATTCCTGCTGGCAGCTTTGCAGTTCTGGTGATTCTCTCTGGGCGCTGTTGGCACAGCCCAGCTCTGCCCAGCTCATCCCTCCCTGGGGCAGCTGGAGGCAGCTCTGGGTGGATTCACAATTCTGGGCAGTTCAGAGGAACACCAGGTGAGTCTGGAGCTCCTCTGGGCACTCCTGTCCTCCCCTCCTTGGGCATTTTGCAGGCAGCACAACACCAAAAGGGTGAGGAGGTTTCTGTCTGTCCTTGCTGCTGGGGGCTCTGCTGACTTCACCCTGCACAGCTCCAACCTCTTCCTCCTGACACCAGCACACACTGCACTTAAAAAGCCACTTGGAAAGGTTTTTAAAGGATTATTGGAATTTTTGGATTACCACAGATGAATTAGTTCTTTTTGACAGAATTGAATTACAGCATCTTATCTGTTGCTGCTATTAATGAAATGTCTGAGACCAGCCTTAAAGCACAGCTCCTTTGTGGAGAGACTGAGCAGGAAGGATTTTTCCAAGCTGCATGTTTTTCTGAGTAATGTTGCATACAGACTGGAGATTGCTTCTTCTATTGAATTGCATAATGAAAAATCAATCAGTTTAATGGTTGACAAACTTTGACATTCAAATAAAAATGTTGCTGGTATTTTCATAAAGACCTGTAGGCATGACTAGATTCAGCAACTTTAATTTATGCAATAGTGAGTGTCTGCCAAAACATTGTACAAACGACTGTATAATGAGGCAATAATAACTATGAGGAAAGGAAGGAAAGCAAACAGAGGCCAAATCTCTCAGTTTTTACAGATTATATAATTTCACAAAGCCTTTCAATGTAAAATATGTTCCTATGGCTTCCTTTTCAACACCATGTTCTGTTTTGGAAGCAATTGCTCAAAATCATCAAAACAGATTTATCTGAGGCTGTTGTGTGGCACCAGATGACAGAGTTTGTGCAGTGTGGTGGTTCTGACTGCTCAGGGATTTTTATTCTCCTTGATTCAGAGGGGAGAGAAATCCCAGCAAGGGAAGAGAGCACCTTCATTCCTCACTGAATTCTGCTGGTAGTTGTGTTTGGGCACAGCACAGGGAGTGCTGAGCTGAGCTGCCTTTAGGCTCTGCCTTCCCTCAGCACCAGCCTGGCCTAAGAAATCCCAGCAGCTTTGTCCAGGCCTTGTTTAGGCACAGGATTCCCAGTGTCCCTCAGCCCAAGATGGATTTGCTTTCATTTTCTTTCATGGGAAAATCCATGAAAAAAAATGAAAAAAATCCATCCATTCATTCTTCACATGGCTCTTCCCTTGCCCTGTGCCTACATCCTCCTTGGAAACTTCCTCTCTTGTGTGAAGAGGTCTCAAACTGTGACATTCAGGAGAAACAAAGATTGAATTAAGAACTGGTGTCTTGGAGATGCTGCCATTGTCTGGAATTCAACACAACTGGAGCAGAATTCTGTTCACCAAAATTGATTCTTTTCCACCCACACCCTTGGGTTCCCAAGCATGGCTGGAGAGGAGGGTGCTGAGGTTGGGCTGGATCAGCTTCTCAGGCTCTTTTGTTGTCTTGTGACTGTGTCTCCTTCTGTTTCAGTACTGTCCTATAAATATTATATTAAATAATGTGCCAGGACTCACATATTATCCCTCCTCAATCTTGCCTTTTCTCAAAGGAAATAACCTTTTTCATGTCAGGAGAGAATTCCCCTTTCTTTCCATGGGATTCATGATAATTTTGCTTCTTTACCACCTTTAACACTCCTCTGATTTTGGCTTGATATGATGACTGATATTTCCTATCTCTGTTTTGTAACTGGCAAAAACAAATTGAAGAAGTTAATTGATTTATGGAAAAAACAATGGAGCACAGATTAAAGCATTGTTCCCATTTTATCCTCCCAGCTCAAATTAGAGATAAGTTACTCTATACCTTTGATTTTTATAGTCATTTGTGTGGTGAACTGCCAGCATTTCTCTGTCAAGAAGTCTGCAGTATATTTTATTCAAAAACTTTCCATTCCCAGGGATGTGAATGCCTAGATGGAATCTAGAATGGGAATTCCCAAGTGTAAAAAGGTTTGGATTGGTTTTTGTTTTGTTTAAATATAACTGACTGTATATATTTGTGGGGACAGGATTTCTTTCCTTGTTCAACATGTGAATGAACTCTTAAATTGTGATTTAGAGATCAGTGTCAAATTCCTGCTTCTACCTTTGAAAATTACCCCTAAAACTGTTCTGTCAAATGAAGTGATAAACACCAGATAAATTCTGGCCTTTTTAGTGGACTCAGAGCTGCTCAGTTGCAGATGTTCTTCTGCAGAAAATTGGTGAGGAAAGCCTTTTATATCTCATGGTGGATCTCCTAAATGCCTTTTAGATCTCATGGTGGATCTAAATGTCTTTTATATCTCGTGGTGGATCTCCTAAATGTCTTTTATATCTCATGGTGGATCTCCTAAACTCTCAGGGAACCAACAGCCCCAGAATACAAAAATACCAATCAATAGTAAATGTGGTGATTTGCATGGTCCTGTAGTTTACATTAAATACCAAGCACTGAATAAGGAGCTGAGGTAACTCAGAAATAGGATTTATACTGCTGATATACTAAATGAGTCTGTTCCAGGGATGTTTTGTAAAATAGGAGTGAACTGAGGCTGCTGCTGGTTTTAAATTTATAAAATGCCCACTGCACCAACAAATCAGCAGTGAGTATTTCAGATATTTCAGATAATGGATGAGTTACTGGCTACTTCTCCTTAGTGCTGGAGTTGTAGGGAGACTCAGTAAGATTTCTGTAAAGTCAGACAGTGATTAGTTATGTGAAAAATGAATTCCAGTGGGTTTTTTGCATATCACCATCTTTTTTTTGTTCATTGCTCAAATGTCAACTTAATTTTCATATAAAAAACACATCCTAATTGCATTTTCACTCTAATGGGCTCCTAGGTGAAGCTTGCTTGTAAAGAATTGCTTGGTTTTACTCCCAATTTACTTTGGCTAAAATTAATATTTTATTTATTGAAAATTCAGAGACCTGTGGGGGAAGGACTCTAGCTTTAAAATTCTGCCAGAAAATATACAGAACTTTTATTTTAGAATTTTTTTTAAACACAGCATCAATTTTGGCAAGCCAGCCTAGGCTGCTCTGGAGGTAACATTGAAGCTGGAGCTTCATAACTAAAGAACCCAGTAATTAAAAATGAAGCCACAAAACTTTCTCACTTCTCATCCTTCCCCAGCAGTAGAACTCAAACAGTTTGCTAACCTCCAGCACTTGTGTCAGCAGCAAAATTGAAAGTATTTTTTGTCACCTGCACTGCTGTCAGCAGAAAGAAAAAAAAAGAAAGTAGAGGAACATAATTTCAGCACTAACATAAGTATCAGAATGATTTACTTGTCTGTTCTGCTTCACTTTCATCTCAGCTTTCAGGGCTTCATTCATCAATCTTTTATTTACACACTCATATCTCATTTTTACACAATTCTCTCTCCCTGCCCAGATGGCTCTGGGTGCTCATCAAAGGCAGGCTCAGCACACACGGAGCCCTCGTGGCTGCAGGAGCACTGGGGGACTCTGCTCTGCAATTCTGCAATATTCACATCGTGGAAAAGAAAATTCCACGTTTCAGGAAAAAACCACACAATTCTCAGCCTTTAAAATGCATTGCTGACTTTTATCTAGAGGAAAATGTTCTCTGTCAGCCAAGGCAGAGGTTTGCTCCCTCACTCCCAGCCTTTTCAGGGCAGGAACTTAGCAGGGCTAATATAAAACAGAAATCTGCTCAAAGAAGAAAAGTAAATCTTAAATAAAATGAATTATTTTAATTTTTTTTAATATTAATTCAAATATTATAAACAAGTGCTGGAGTGATTCCATTTATAACTCACTTTATTATCTCACCCATTTTATTATCTCCATACAATTCTGGTTTTAGCACAAGTTCAGCTTTGTTTCCAATGAGCTTTCCTTGAAATGTGTGCAACTCTTTAGGAACAAGCTTGTTGTAGTCACAAAATGCTTTCAAATCTTCCTCTAACTTTTTACCAAATTTTCCTTGCTTAATTTCACACAGCCTGTCCTGTCTGCAGTATTTCTAACAATATTTATTGCATTCTTACCTTCTTAAGTGCTATTCCCATAAAAGCTCTGCCTATGGAATTTAGCTTTAGTGGGATCCATTCCGTTTTGCAGCTTGTTCAAAATTTAATAGACACAGAGAAATACATATTAGGAACCATGTTGCCATTTTTTACAAGTCTTGTCATTGTAAATTACAATTAGGATTAGGATTTTCCAAGTGTGTGTTTGCTCTTTTTCCACCAGACTCAATTTCTAGCTTTTATTTGATAGTAGGGTTTGTGATAATTACTTGTAGGCTGATTAACTTCAGGAATCCCAGGCAAAGAATGGAAAAGGAAAGGTTTGTAGGGAATCCCAGTCCTTTTGCCAGTCAGCATTGTATTATGGATGACAGGAATCATTAGATGAATTTTATCTCATTCTTCAAAATTCATGTTCATAAAGCCATTTGCACAGATGTATATTCTAGGTGCACAACAAATGAGCAGTGGATTAGGAACAGAGCAAAATGTAAAATAAAATGGATCTGAGCCCTCCCACAGCAGCCAACAATGGGAAATACCCTTGGAAAAGCAGCTTTTCTGCCAGGGTGGAATAGTCTAATGCCTTCAATATTCTTATCAATAATGTAACATAAATATTGCAATACCACTCTGAACATTTGCCACTGACAAGATGATTATGGCTTAATCAGCATTGACAGGGCCAGGGCCATTATGCTCAGTAATGCAGCTGGAAATGGGAGCTGAGCCATCATAATGAGCTGTGTGTTAATGCTGCTGCAGCCCAGGGAAAGAGCTCCCACCACTGCATGGACACTCTTCAGGGACCTGGAAAATCACTGAATGACTCAACAGAACCTCCCAGCAAATGCTGTGCAATGTGGGATAAATTTAATAATAATAATATAAAAATCGGGCTGTGTCCTGCTGAGGCCAGGGAGGTTTAATTTTTGACTGCACAGTGTTTTCTCATTAATTCTGGTGTTCAAACTGTAAACAGTGCTGGAGAACTTAGAGGATGTAGGGAAGAGCTTCAAGTGTAAGTCAGGCTAATGGAACACCTGTGCATCTAAAAAAGAACTTAATAGGATGAACTGTTTGCCTACAAATAACTTCATTTGCTAAAGCCCCTTTAATGCAAGCCCAGCAAGGACCAGAACCTCCAGCAATGTCAGCATTGAAAACTGTGAAGAAAGCAACCAGGGAAGGTGATGGCTTTTCTTTCTCAAAAATCCTCAAAATTTGAATTTTGCCCTATGATGAGTCCAGACAAGGCAGTAACTGCTGCAGTTAAACTGAAATCCTATGACTACAATATAGAATCAGAGTAGTTCATTTAAAGGGATATTTTGCTCTTAAAGTTTTAACTGTGTGGTAATTTTTGGATATTAGTGCTGTGATTAGAGACCTGTTTTAATTGGTTAAATTACTGCCAATTTAGAGCCCCCAGAGGGGTCCTGGGAGAAGCTGGAGGGGTGAAGGGAAAATGCCCAAACTGTTTGCTGAGGTGATTTAATCTCTTTCCCAACAACCTATAAACTGGTTTTACTTAGACTGGGAAGAGCTGATGGACATAAAAGAGGGCAAGAAACTGAGCAGCACTGAGAGAGATTTGATGTTAAATGAGAACCAGGAGTCACTGAAGTGAAGCTAAACTGAAACACAGCCCT
>WBNQ01054757.1:0-28513 GCA_013401375.1 Spizella passerina | reverse complement strand
ACCTGTATTTTTCCTCTGAGTTACATTAACATGGAGAATGTTATTCTGATGGACAAAAATTGGTGAAAGCACAGGTCAGGGGTTTTTTCCTCTTTTTCTGCCTTTTGGCTTTACCAACTAATCAGTATTCCTTTTCTAAGGGAAATTCAGGGAGTTTCCTGAATTATACATCAGCTCTTCTCCTGGGTAACATGCACTTTGACTCCATACTAACCAGAAAAAGAATGGAAAGCATTACTTATGAAAGCAGCTGTGGCTCATATATTTCTAGCTTAGTTACAACTCAGTTCAGTAAGTTATTTAAAACATCCTAAATTTTCTTAATTGCTGTACTCATAATTGGCACATAACTGAGCTAAATTTGTAGTTTGTAATTAATGTTCAAGCTGGACTTGGAAAAATAAAATTATTTGCTTCTTTTTACATCACAGCTCTGTTAATTCAATAATCAGATAGATTTTGTTACCAGATATAGCATGAAAAGCAAATACATTGTGTGAACCAGGAATTCATTAAGTACAAGCTTTCACCTCTCCTGGTAAGGAAGTAAAATAGAACCTGTATTTACACAAATATTAAGGGCTGGGAACAGGACGTCAGTGGCAATCCGTGTTTAACTTGTTCTTTAATGTGTGTGCATTTTAGAACAGATAAGTCTCCAAATGATGCTAATATAACATATCTGCTAAGATAATAAAGTCAAGCATAAACTTGTGTTTACCCTTTACTTGATATATTCTGATGCTTTTTCTTTTAGCATTTTTGGTTGACTTGGATTTAAAAAAACAAAAAAAAAACCCCAAACAAACATAAACAGCCACTGTAGCCACTTTTCTAAAGTTCTGAATCTCACAGATGTCTGAATTGTGGTAGAACAGATTTGATAATCATGACTTATATCTTAGTCTCAAATTTGAAAACTTCTTTCCATTTCTAAAGAAATTAAGTTATTGGAAGAATGAACCAAAGGTAAGGGTGGAAAGGCAGTTTCCATGCACAGTTCCAGAAACAAAGGACAGTGTAGCTATTTTCCCCATGGGCAGAGAGAACTGGGAGGGAGAATCATAACAAGAATGCACAGATAGAAATCATACAAGAACAAAATTTAACAACTTGCATCATTTTTTGAGTGTCTTTACATTTGATTATTCAAACATTACAGTATTGCAGTTGCAACTTTTCTTTATATCTTGGTCTCTAGGGCAGACAGCTGTGTTTGTGTCATGTCTCTGTCAGCTGACTATTTAATATATTGAGACCTCACTGCATGGAGAGACTGGCAGCCAGGTAATGTTTATCTTAATGCAGAATAAAAATGTCAACACTCTCATTTTCTCATAAATATTTGGAAATTATTTTTCACCTAAATAAATGCTACAAATTCTGTCCTGAAAGCCCTTTGCTTCTGTGCGTGAGTAAATGTAATCAAATCTCCATATTATTATCATTCACACTGGTACAGAAAGAACAGGTTTTGTTCTTAATAAAATCCCCCACTATTTGAAAGTTCTGTGTAATTAGTTTAACATGCACTTTCAACACTATTATGTTCCTAAGGAAGATTAAACATAATAAACTATGTAGAATCAGTTGGAGAATGAAAACTAAACATAAAATTGCCTTTATGTGGCAGTTTCAGTTTGACAAATGCACTGCCCAGTCTTTAAGCCCAGCACAATATAGCACTGAATTGCTGCACTGTGCCATGCAGTGATATATTTATTATCTCAAGCTTGGATTTTCTTCCCTTGGGTCAGGTGGTAATTGTCGTATATACAAATGTACAGGACAAATATAAAGGACTATTTCCACTGAGCTTCAGTAGGACCCAGACTTAACTTCAGTCCTTACACTTCTGAATAGGGCTACTCCCTTGTGTTTTTCTTCAAAGTAATATTTAAATTAGTAGTAGATACTCTCTATGAGTTGTTCTCCAGCTTTTTTTTTTGTTTTGTTTTAGACTCTTTCCTTTCAGGTACATGTTCCACTCCATTAGTTACTGACTTGAAATCTCTAGTTTCTCATTGTTCAATTTAAGAACAAGCAGAGAGGCTAATCACAAAACATGCACACATGTTACCTAACTACAATCCAACATACACAAGATATTTGTCAGATGTGCTTTTTAAGGTGCAATGAACTGATTACTAAGAAAATCAAAATATACATTGTTAAATTCATCTAAGATCTTATCCAAATAAGTTAGATGACTTAAATGCTGTAACAACTGCAGTTCTTCCACCTGTTATTATTTACTATGTATATAAATGTATATATGTGTGGTATGCATATACATATTATATGTATATACCTATAAATCCTGTTCTTTTGATTAGTTATTTAGTGAGTCCAGAGAACTGGGCTGCTGTCAGACTGACAACTGTAAAGAGAACTGAAAACTTTGACTAATCAANATTTGTAGTTTGTAATTAATGTTCAAGCTGGACTTGGAAAAATAAAATTATTTGCTTCTTTTTACATCACAGCTCTGTTAATTCAATAATCAGATAGATTTTGTTACCAGATATAGCATGAAAAGCAAATACATTGTGTGAACCAGGAATTCATTAAGTACAAGCTTTCACCTCTCCTGGTAAGGAAGTAAAATAGAACCTGTATTTACACAAATATTAAGGGCTGGGAACAGGACGTCAGTGGCAATCCGTGTTTAACTTGTTCTTTAATGTGTGTGCATTTTAGAACAGATAAGTCTCCAAATGATGCTAATATAACATATCTGCTAAGATAATAAAGTCAAGCATAAACTTGTGTTTACCCTTTACTTGATATATTCTGATGCTTTTTCTTTTAGCATTTTTGGTTGACTTGGATTTAAAAAAACAAAAAAAAAACCCCAAACAAACATAAACAGCCACTGTAGCCACTTTTCTAAAGTTCTGAATCTCACAGATGTCTGAATTGTGGTAGAACAGATTTGATAATCATGACTTATATCTTAGTCTCAAATTTGAAAACTTCTTTCCATTTCTAAAGAAATTAAGTTATTGGAAGAATGAACCAAAGGTAAGGGTGGAAAGGCAGTTTCCATGCACAGTTCCAGAAACAAAGGACAGTGTAGCTATTTTCCCCATGGGCAGAGAGAACTGGGAGGGAGAATCATAACAAGAATGCACAGATAGAAATCATACAAGAACAAAATTTAACAACTTGCATCATTTTTTGAGTGTCTTTACATTTGATTATTCAAACATTACAGTATTGCAGTTGCAACTTTTCTTTATATCTTGGTCTCTAGGGCAGACAGCTGTGTTTGTGTCATGTCTCTGTCAGCTGACTATTTAATATATTGAGACCTCACTGCATGGAGAGACTGGCAGCCAGGTAATGTTTATCTTAATGCAGAATAAAAATGTCAACACTCTCATTTTCTCATAAATATTTGGAAATTATTTTTCACCTAAATAAATGCTACAAATTCTGTCCTGAAAGCCCTTTGCTTCTGTGCGTGAGTAAATGTAATCAAATCTCCATATTATTATCATTCACACTGGTACAGAAAGAACAGGTTTTGTTCTTAATAAAATCCCCCACTATTTGAAAGTTCTGTGTAATTAGTTTAACATGCACTTTCAACACTATTATGTTCCTAAGGAAGATTAAACATAATAAACTATGTAGAATCAGTTGGAGAATGAAAACTAAACATAAAATTGCCTTTATGTGGCAGTTTCAGTTTGACAAATGCACTGCCCAGTCTTTAAGCCCAGCACAATATAGCACTGAATTGCTGCACTGTGCCATGCAGTGATATATTTATTATCTCAAGCTTGGATTTTCTTCCCTTGGGTCAGGTGGTAATTGTCGTATATACAAATGTACAGGACAAATATAAAGGACTATTTCCACTGAGCTTCAGTAGGACCCAGACTTAACTTCAGTCCTTACACTTCTGAATAGGGCTACTCCCTTGTGTTTTTCTTCAAAGTAATATTTAAATTAGTAGTAGATACTCTCTATGAGTTGTTCTCCAGCTTTTTTTTTTGTTTTGTTTTAGACTCTTTCCTTTCAGGTACATGTTCCACTCCATTAGTTACTGACTTGAAATCTCTAGTTTCTCATTGTTCAATTTAAGAACAAGCAGAGAGGCTAATCACAAAACATGCACACATGTTACCTAACTACAATCCAACATACACAAGATATTTGTCAGATGTGCTTTTTAAGGTGCAATGAACTGATTACTAAGAAAATCAAAATATACATTGTTAAATTCATCTAAGATCTTATCCAAATAAGTTAGATGACTTAAATGCTGTAACAACTGCAGTTCTTCCACCTGTTATTATTTACTATGTATATAAATGTATATATGTGTGGTATGCATATACATATTATATGTATATACCTATAAATCCTGTTCTTTTGATTAGTTATTTAGTGAGTCCAGAGAACTGGGCTGCTGTCAGACTGACAACTGTAAAGAGAACTGAAAACTTTGACTAATCAAAGTGCTTAGCGTGGGCCAAAGCATGGGAAAAAATGGCAGGGGCAGGTTTTGTTCCACTGATGTAATTCTGGTATGACGCTGGAAATTCCATTTGAGTTAACCTTACAGCAGTTCCAAGGCCTGTGGCTGCTGAGCTCTACATTGAGTACTTCCCTTAATTTCTCAACCAGAAATCAGCAGAATACTTGCTTGTTGAGAATACAAGAACTCGAAATTGCCTGACGGCAATCTGGCAAGCTGAGCTGCTCCTCTGTTTACATGTTTTCAATTAAAAAAACTAATACTCCCATGAAGGCTGGCTCATGAATGATAAAACTCTCATGTACTTTTAGGGTAATATTTTCCAAGCCTCAAAAGCAGCAGAATATTCATATCTGAGAAGTACCTGAATGTAAAGGCAATAAAGAAAATAAATAAATAAAGTGGAACTTTACCTATTCTTTTATCGTATTTATCTATGTTCCACACATTTCCAGAAAGAATTTCATTTAATTGTGTTTCATTGATCTCACCTAAAAAGTTAGAGCTTACAGTGTTTACCTATGCTCTCACCAATTACTACAACCTTTCACGATGTGGTGGAGTGGTGCCTATATAAATGTACAGGAAATGTCATGTGTTCCTCACCCTCACTGATAAGCCTATGTTTCTGGTTACTCTGGGGTTTGGCAGCCTCTGAACTTTTCAGTAAGAAGCAGACATCACAATGTGAGATATTTCACACAGTCAGAAAAGAATGGGAAAACCTTCTTAGTGCTGTCCCTTCTCCTGGAAGAACTGCAAATACAGGTGCAAGGAAGTTTAATTCTTATAGCATCCTCACTGGCTTCTGCTGAGCTTGATATGAAAATGGTCTTCCCACACACCTTGATTTTGAGAATTGAGTTTCAAACATCATATTGAATTCCTACTAACTACTACTGCATCATACTTATGATCGTGCTTTCTTCCAGTAATGTGCTACAAAAAAAGACAACACATCTGCCAGGCATCGGTTCAAACTCTCATTCTTCCCCAAGGTGGGAAAGATGTAGCAGTGGGGCTCTTGTTTAAAGAGCTGATGTTTAATAAAGACCATTAAATGTACTAGGGAAGCTGAGGTCACTGCTGGCACACAATGCGTGACAAGCAGTGAGCATTAGAGCAGTCCTCACTTGCTCTCAGGTAAGCTCATTGAGGTATAATGTCAGCTTATGGAAAAGGCTGCCAATTTGGTAAAGAGCATTGCTGAGGATTACAGCCTTTTGCCAGAGCTTTCTGAACAGTGAATTCAGACAAGAGAGTGCTGAAAGGCTGGTTCTGGATTTGAAACTGTATGGGAAGGTAGCACAGGTAACAAATGATATGTAATATACTTGTAATGGACTGATCAGAAGGTGCTGTACAGCATTTTCCATTTGCTATCATTTCCCATATAATGACAAATTTGTGTTCAGTTTATTATCCTCTATTTCAGTTTAGCAATGAAAAGACCATGCTGTTTGTTGGAAAGATTTTTAGCCGCCTTATATCCAATGGGAGACAACAGAAAGAACTGTTTGTAGCCACTCACTGCTATCTGAGAATACCCATTTATTACAGTCTATTCTGACAGAGGCAGGTTTTCTGCAGAGGGCTGCAAGCTACAAAGTGTTATACTCAGCAGAAGTACATTAATAACTGTGAAAACATTTTTGCTGGTTTTGTCAGTGCTAATTGTCTCTTCCTCTATCTTGTTCTGTTTGCAACGATGATAAACACAAGTGAGAGAGAAAATGGTGTTTTACAGCAGTTTTTTATAATGGCTAAACCTGAATGACCTTTCTCCTCACAACTGAAAGCAGTGGGTGGCTGCTGTTTGGAGATGGAGGCTTTCTACTGTTTTCTACAATGGCATGTGGCAACTCCACAATACACCAAGAAACTCAGCTAAGGCAACCTGCATCATGAGTGTCCTCGTTTTGGCTGGGATAGAGCTAGTTGCTTCCTTAGTGGCTGACACAGTGCTGTGTTTTGGAGTTAGTATGAGAACAATGTTGAAAACAAACCTGTGTTTTGGATGTTACTAAGGAGTGCTTACCCTCGGTCAAGGACCTCAATTTCTCACACTCTGCCAGTGAGGAGGGGCACAAGAAGCTGGAGGGAACATGGCTGGGATGGCTGACCTGAAGTGGCCAAGGGGATGTTCCACACCACAGAGCATCATATTCAGCATATAAACTGAAGTGAGTTATATGGATGGGTACAGTCACTGTTTGAGGACGGGGTGGGCAAAGGACAGTGAGTAATTGTATTCTGCATCACTTGTTTGGTTGGGTTTTTCCCAAGTTTTATTATTAGTTATTAATGTAACATCAATATTAATTTTTATCATTAAGACATTTTCATTTATTAAACTACTGTTATCTCAGCCCATGAGTTTGCAGGGTGTTTTCTTTTCCCTGACTCTCTCACCCCTCCCATGGCAGAGCAGAGGCAGGGGGAAGTGAGTGAGCAGCTTTGTAGTACTTGGTTAGCAGCTGGGGATAAACCCTGACAATGGATCCTTACTTGGAAAGAAACTTTGTCTTGGATCAAAGATAACAATTGTGACCATTCTCCTGACAATCTGCGTTGAGGACACTAAAAACTTACATGATCATTCTTCCACATAACAATAAGTCCTATACGGGATCCACTGGACTGCTGAAGGCACACAACGTTATAAACCTGTCCCTGCATGAAAGTTTTTTCCAGAGTCACAGATAAAAGCAGCAAAATGCTTCAGACACAGTTTATACTGCTACACTGAGTTGTATCACTAAGGTTATAATTATCAATTTTTTTTTAAACTAGATATTAACATAATATTGTGTGTTGTTCAAGATTTAGCAGTTTAATAGTGCCTACTTGCTAAATTAAATCCTAAAGGATCAGTAGAAAGTAGTTAAATGACCATGGTTAAAATTCTCATCAGCAAGCACCAAACTCAACAGATCTCTCAACAATGTCATAAGCATGATTCACCACATCAGGATATCCTTGAGCCTTTAAGGTTATGAAATATTTACAACAAATGTTCTTTAGTGGACTCAAATATAAGAATACACAAATGGAAGTTGACTCTAGGTTTTTGATTGCTTATTTTTACTGAAGATACAACATCTGTCCTTTTCATGTTGCCCTTTCAAGTATTTGGCCAGTTTTGAAGCATCTGTATTTAGAGAAGTCATGCTATTGGTTCTGCAAAAGGAAATGTCCATTCATGGCTAATAGCAAGGAGGGAAGGATAAGAAACTCCCATCATTACCAAAGCATGTACTGCTAAGTATCACCATCCAAAATGTCCGTATTATGAAAGAAAATAGATTTTAAAATAACCATAATGGTTTGCCCAGCTGTCTTCTGCAGACCTGGGAGACATGGAAGATCATCAAGGTGGCTCTTTCTGGATCTGACAGCAGTGATGATCCACATAAAGACCAGCAGTACACCATGAGACTCATGGCTAAAGACTGCTATTGAGTAGAAATCTCACTGATTCAGGGAACTTTTGTCTGATCCCCTACACAAATGGTACTGTTCCCACTGTATCTAATATAGCAATACAAAAACCGAGCACCAGCATAAGAATTTGTGGAAATTACAAAGAGCTCTATTAACAAGGCGGTTATGAAGCATCTGTGACTTATGATTTTACATATGATACCATGCTTTGTTGATAATCTTACTTTAGGATCATCTAAGAAAAAAACTCCTGAGCAACTTTAAGAAGATTTGAGCTATATGACATTCACCTGAGAGCAGTCAGGTAAACTCAACTCCCAGTGCCCTAGAGTCACAATCCAAACATTAAGCTAGTATACTTGTTTTTGATTCCTTAATTTTTAACAGGCTTCTACTTCAGATTTTGGAAAAAAGCTGAATTTTTTTCCCTACCTCTGTGACACTGAAGTTTTGTGTACCCATCCATTAATAGGAAGAAGAATCCAAAAATAGTAAGCTCTTGCGATGTGATTCTATCCTTTCCAATGTGACAAACCAGGACTTTTGGTGGTCCTATCTGCAATATTTTCATGTGTGACATCCCTACCTAGATGGGCCTGAAGCATTAAAAACTACTACTCAATAGCATTGTCTCTAACTCAAAAAATATGCATATGCATACACAGAACAATTCCTCAGTGGCATAAAAAAACACAAAACCAAAATACAACCCCACCTCAACTCCCCAAACCAAACCCAGCTGTAATTACAATTGTAGCAGCTTGTTTGTGGTTGGTATAGAGTGAAATACACTGCTAAAGAGCATCTCTCTCTCTCCAATGACTAGTAAACTCTTCCTTCTGGAACCTTCCATGCTATTGAACATTATACCGAACATTGATCATTCATTACCCATGAAAATCTTTTATAACTGTGCTATTCTGGTAAATTCAGACAGACTCAAGTCTTGAGAATGGCTCTCAAAGTTCCAAAAGCAATATGGGTTTATGTAGGCATGAAGGGGATGCCTGATTAAGAAACCATCTGGATAGCTCAAACTATTTTAACCCATTAATTGAAAATGTAATGCCGTTAGGGCAAGCTCTCCTGAAAGAGAATAGCTGATCACTTCAGCTGTGTGAAATGCAGCAGACCCAGCTACCACGCAAAACAGAACTGTTAGCCAGAAGTTGTGTCCAGCAACTCAGAACTACTGCGAAAACACAGCAAATTATAAACCACAGAATCAGGCCTCAAGATGCAGTGAATCAGATAATTTTTCAGCATTTCTCTGGAAAATTATCCAAACATCATACTCTGTCTATTCCAAACAATTCGTAGGCTCCTCTTAGCAGAAAAAAGCCTCACCTTTCTGGTAGCATAGTCTTACTTGAAAACGTCTCACGAATTTAGTGTCATTGAAAGCATCAGCTGTACCATTCCCCATCCTACAGCAATGGTTTGTGACTCAGGACTGTTGGTGCAGCTTTCCTGTCCAAGCATCCAGGAGCCGCTCCAGCGGTACCGCACTCGCACCGCCTGAGCTTGGCCCGGGCCCCCTCACGGCAGGAGCTCCCTGCACACCCTACGCTCTGTAAACAGACAGCCAGGGCTTCCTTACCGGCTCCCTGCACACCCAAACTCTGTACACAGACACACAGGGCTTCCTTACCGGCTCCCTGCACACCCAAACTCTGCACACAGCCAGACAGGGCTTCCTTACTGGCTCATCCCTGCGTTTCCCACAGCGGACTCCCAGATGTCTGGATCCTTGCAAGAATTTAATGTCGGCACAGCAACACAACTACCAACTGGCGTTGGTGCCCACTGAAAGATTTCCCGAGCTTTTACCCCGACAGTCTGTACACACAGACAGTCTGGGGTCTTCCAGTAGAGTCATCAGCACCTGCCATATCTCTGAGTATCCCCACCTGGGCCACGCGTCCCCGGGCTCTTTGTTGTGCAAAGAGCCCGCCACTTCACGGCCCCTTGCCCGGGGCTCTCCCCACACAGAGCTCAGCCCTCACTGCAGCTGCCCACCGAGCGCCCTGCCCCGAACGTGCTCCTCACACTCGGCAATTGGAGACCTTTCACCTCCCGGCCTCGGGATTTAACCAAAACCAGCTGCGCCTCAGCCTTCAACACTGCGCTGGGGCAAGCGGAGCCCGACTATGTGAAGGACTTGAAGCGACCTTTTCAATAAAAGTGAGTTTTCCTGAAAATCAGACTAGAAAAATTACCGTTTTAAAAGATAAGAAGAAGAATGGTTTTGATTTAGAAACAAAAGGGAAAGAATAGGAGAAGACTGTAAACACAAACCCGCAACATCCTCACAGCACAGCCTTTTAACTCGGGGCGCACCTTCCTCTCAGCCAGCCTGTGCACAGCCCCTGTGAGCTCTCAGGACTCTGACCTCATTAATCCTACAGGCTCCCTCATTTCCCATGGAGCTCAGCTAAAATTCTCTTCCCACTTCCAAAATCTTCCCTTCCATGCGGATACCCAATGGACGTGCCCTAATGCAAGAGGCAGCTGGTGAAAAGAAGGAGGTAGTTTTCTCCTTTACTACTTAGCTGCTCCTTTTTTAGGCAAAATACTGTCAAATGCACATTAAATTGCAGGCAATTCGACAGAATGCATACTGAGACTTGTAGTTTGAAGAAATTGAGTAGGGAGGTGGGCTGATGTGGTTTGCCAGGTAGTGTATCCCGTGGACACCTCTTTTGGGGTCAATGGTCTCTGTCATCTTCAATGCCTGTGCTCAGTCTGTCAGACCCCCCTGAACCCATCACTCTCAGGGTGAAAGTGGTTCAAAGAATGTGTGCTGGGGCTGGGTACACCCAGGGCATGTCTGCAGCAAGGTGGGAATAGCAGGTATTGAGCAATGCCAGGGGTTTTTAAATACCAAAATATAGATGTCTATCAGTGATGTTGGCTTGTGTAGAACTAATTGATTTTGTTTCAAACCTGGGTCTGTTTTCTGTCTCAGTACTAATAAAACACAAAGGGCATTTACGTACATGTAGTGTATTAAACTGAGCTCATCGATTTGGTCTATTTTGATTATTGAAATTTTGATCTTTATGTTCTTCAATTTTTTGGATATAGTTTGTTCAAAATTATATATGCTCTACTTTAAAATGCAGTTACCATTGAGGTATCAAAACCATAATCTTTTTGATGCAATTTAAATATAGCATGCTAAGAGGATCAGTTCATGAGTTCTAGGCCATAAGCAGGAAATTAAATAAAGGGATTTTAAAAAAAATTACAAAGAGGGGAAAACATACTTGTTTGTTTTTATATTTTCCTTGACTATAAGTATTATTGTTTCAAATCTAAGAGAGTCAATGGAGACTTTGGTATCTCTGAAAAACAGGATTCTGAATAGGTCAATAATCTCCAGAACAATAATTTTTATATCGAGAAATCCAGTCAAATTTAAAATGTTTATCCTTAACTGATTTTCCAGGACTTTAACTACGCAATCAACAGATAGAGTATGTTTACATATTGGTAGCAGTCAGTGAGTCACTATTTAGTATTTACATTCAGTGATGATGTTGATACCAGATTGTGATATCTCTGCAAGTTCCATATGGGCTTTTTTCCCACTTTTGGTCTACCAGACAAGTTTATCTCGTCTTGTACCTACGTATCTAAAGGATATTTCTATAGATTTTGTTTGAAGGACAAAACTGTATTATCTGAAGCAAAGCATATGTGGGGAAAATTGTTGCATGACATCTTTTGGCAGTATTTCTTTGTGGCAAATGCTGAAATTATTGAAGAGTTTTTCAGAGCAAAGTGTTGCCTCTCTGAAATAAGAACTTGTGGTGGGTTGACCTTGGGTGGATGTCAGGTGCTCTATCACTCCCCTCCTCAACTGGACAGGATAGACAAAATATAGCTAAAGGCTCATGGGTTAAGATAAGGATGGGCAGAGATCAATCACCAGTTGCTGTCACAGGCAAAACAGACTTGAGTTGGATCTGTTACTGAAGATTTACCCTCTAATAAATCAGTGCTGGCTACTCCTGATTGAACTTCCTTGTTCTTCATGTCCATTAAAATGTATTCCAGGATTGGGTGCTCCATCACTTTCCCAGGTATTGAGGCTGACCAGCGTCTAGTTTCCTGTGACCTTCCCCTATAGGAAATACCAGGATCTCACCTTGTCTATCAATTGTTCCAAATAATTTGAACCAATCACTTGCAAAAAAACTTGCTAACTGTCAGTTTGATATTGGAAAATCCTAAAAATCTCTTTCTGTGGCTTAGCAGTCTATTTTGATTTGTTAAGTGTTGCTTAAAATACCAGCATCTCCAAAATTCAAAAAATGTCTGGAATTATTTGGAGTTGCTCGGAATTGTTTGCATGCCTCCTGTCAATTACCTCTGTATTCTCCAGTAAGTATAACAAAAGCAGTTCCTTAAATAGAATCATTACTCTTAGTTAGTAACCATTAGTTATTCAAAGAGCCAAAGCTAATTGCTTTGTATTCTAGTGATCTTTCCTTCCTGCTGTCTGAGGACACGACTCCTGGCATGATCCCAGCAATCCTCCCCCAGATGTCTCCTCTCCTCATTGCTTTCCTGTGCCAGGGCCTCCCTTAGTTCTGGACCATGCTCTCCACTACTGCCTGCTGTGCAATCTCCAGGCAGGAAGGCGAATCACAGAGGGGCGATGAGGAGAAATGTTGGTGTCTCGAGCCCAAGGCAGAGAATCTTTCAAGGCACTCTGAAAGGGTTAACAGCATTCTGTAGAAGTTCAGACCTAAATGTCTCCTACAGACCCTAGGTGGATTCCATGACTGGGTTAAAGAGGCTGTTTCTCTTTTAAGGTGAGCTATTCCTGCAAGGCCTAAAATGCAATCACTAGTTTGCAAGATCTGGTTTCTCTGCCTTTCCCTGAGTTGCAGAGCAAGGTGACTTCTGCTTTAGGGTAGGGAGCTGTCGTTCAATCTATGCTATTCCCCATTTCCATTAACGCCTACTTCCAGTGGTACTGATTCTTTTTACTTCCTAAACAGGGTGTGGTAACACTGTTCTGCCAGGCAGGAAGAAAATTATTTGTGCCAATCCAAAGATGAGGATACTGTGAGAGATAGAGATAGCATTGGATCTGGATCTGCCTTTGCTGATTGTTTGTCTGACTAGGGTTTATAGCAGGACCTGTGTCTCTCAGGGCACCCCTAAAAACCATTCACCAGCACAAACTGACACATCCTTTGTACCAGTCTGTGCTACAGGAAATTAGATATGGTTTTGTGGTTGTTTTATTCACCTTCAGAATCTGTCCGTCTGAGTGACTGGCTGCTTTATCAATGCCAGTGACAAACCTAATCAAGAGAACATCTTCCCTGAGTGCTCTGCTTCTGTCACCTACTCCATGTGGCTTTGCAGTCTCAGCTGTGTGGGCGTTTGTGCAGGCTGAGTAGGTACCACAGAGCTGCAGCCATTTCTCCTGAGAACATTTTTGTGCTCCTCGAAGGTAATTTCTACATCTTCCTCTGTGGCAACAACTTTGAGGAAGTGCTGGCCATGTTGAGCTTTGGTCCCTTTGAAGATAAGGAGTATGGGAGCCATTCTGAACAGCAACATTTAGAAGTGTTTATTGTGTTTCTTTGGGGCTGGTTTATAACAAAAGGCTGGCATCATTAGAGCAGTACACAATTTATTAAACTTTACAGTATTGAAGGCAAGGGTGGAAATAAACTGATTTGGTGTCACTGCCCCCTCTGAAAAACATCTCCTCTGAGGAGAATGTAATACTGTGCACTTGCTTCCCCTCTGAGAAAGGAATCTCCTAAAACTGCAGGTGTAGGAAGTCTGGTATGATGAACAAGGAGATAATTTAGAAAGAAAATCCTTGCATTAGCAAGTACATAGCAAGTACATAAAATATAAAAGGGCAAGATGTATTTTTACTCTTCTGGTCTATTTGCTACTAGATAAATAGGGAATTAAAATGGTACTGGTGACTTTTTAGATTCTCTTTAGGTTGTGTTTTGGGGGTCTCCATTTCTGCTTGAGAGGCTTGGAAAGGACTCTCCCTTCCCAAGCAGCCTATGAGAGGGATGTCACTCCATGTCGTGATATTTCACATGAAAATGCTACCTTCAGAAATCCAAAGTGGAGATGTGTAGATAATCTCCCTAAAACCTAATCACAGAAATCTATTTGAGCAGAAGTAAAAGATTTGCTAAATGGTATAATAGCATATAATAGATAAGTGGTGTAACAGCAAAATTGACTCTTGTCTGTCCATGGGCAAAAGCCTCTGGGCTTCCCTCAGCGTGTGACCGGAAATCCGCTATATCATACAGAGAATCCGTGTGCCTTGGCACTTCTGCAGTTTAAACTTGATTGCCCACCCAGAACTCCCTATTGTGATCCTCAGGGAGACTTGGCTGCTTCTGCATGCACTCCACTGTCCCTTAATTGATTAATATTGCTTCATTTATAAAGTTCCACTGGCAAGAGGTGACATTTGTATAGTTGCATTTGGATGGTGTTTGATATATTTCTGAGTACAGAATGGCTGTCAGATTTGACAGCACAGTAACAGCACTGCCCATGTTTTATATGCAATTGCGCAAGGTGATTTGGGCATTTCTGACTTTGAAAGCCAAAAAATTCTTCTTTGATCTGCACACAAATTAATTATTTAGAAAAACACCTTCACAGGTTTTCCCTTTTGGCTTTACATAGAACAGGAAAAAATTGGACCTGACATACATGGGCAAAATCTAGTGCTCTATAGGAATCCTTCCCTGGATTTACACAGGTGCCACATTTATCTACTTGTAAAAATACATCTATTCATATTGATATTCATATTTGTTGATGTAAGAACTGCACAGTTGTGACTGGTACAGTCTGATAAGTAGTAAGCAAGAGCTTTTGTGTGTGCTCTTGGCAGAAGGTGCTTGGATTTTTCTGAATTTTTCTTCTTATACATGAGCAAGGAAGTTATTTGTAGAATTCTCAGCATGAAATAATTTAGTTTGCCTCATTTAATGTAAAAGTGTCCATTGTTAATCATGTGGAAAAGGAAATAAGTAGCTGTTAGGGAAAGTAAATAAATATTTTTTTCTTTTGCTTTAATTATTTTGAAGAAAAGCAAATACACAATTTCAGTGAAAGGCTCTATTTTTCTCCTTTTTTTTTTTTGTAACATCTTTTTTGTATTTAGTGTGAACTTTATGATTTTACCAAAAGCCTTCTTAATATCCTCATGGTTGTTTATGTGGTGTTTTTAAAAGAAAGCTTGAAGCAATGAATCAAGACCTGGTTTACATCCAAATTCAAGTTTTGCAGTCACTGTCTCTTTCCTATGGGACTTTTGGACCCAGACACAACTGCCAAAGGAGGATGCAGCTTCTGAAGTCTGAGGCAGCCTGGAGTGCCTGAGCCTGGGGCACTTGGTCTTCTGGCCTGCCCAGAGCTGTGAAATCATTGGTGAGCTGTGCCTCTAAGTGAAACAGGTGTGGGAGGAGGTCCAAGAGCTGTGAAGAATCTGGAAGGATGAGGAAGCTGTCAAATGGCAATTCTCTGAGACCCCAGCCACAATACTGCCAGGGCAAGGGTGACCTGAGGAGTATCAGGCATGGCTGAAGGGCAGTGGTGCAGTGAGGAAGGCTTTGGGGATGGAGATGGTGCTCAGCTTGGTTCTGTCACTGAAGGAAGGCTCTGAGGATGACTCAGGTCCCACAGGTTGTTGCCTTTTCTGAGGAATCAGCATTCCTGGGTGCTGCTCTGGAGTGCAGTGTGGGGAACAAGCACAAGTTAAAAGTCTTAGAGTAGTTACAGAGCTGTCACCTCACTGGTGTCAGGAAGGTGTGGGGGGATAGGTCACATGGTTGGAGTGCACTAGAGAAGGAACCCACCAAGAAAAAATTCAGCTGTTGATGCACATAATTTTCTCTTACAAACCCAATACCTTCTCAAATGAATATAATCCAGTGTGGTTTCCCACTGCTATAGAAGGAGAACTAAGGTTGCAGCAAAGATGAGACAATGGTGGTCATAAATGAGGAAGTAGCAAGCATAAGAAACAAAGGATCCAAATTTGCCAAAGGTATTGGTAAGAGAATGACCTTACTTCAAAAACTTTTTCCTCTGTTCACATCTTAGATATTTTTATTTTTGAAATGTTTAGCAAACATCTTGGATATATTAACGAGACCAGTAACTTTAAAAAGTAATGAAAAATCTTCCAACCATGCAGAAAAACCCAGTAAATAACAATCCAAAATTATATGCCACTACAAATGCAAGATGCTGAGGCTAGAATGCCAATAAACAATAAGAAAATGCTTCATAATATAAGTATAAATTGTGTATTTCGATATCTAGTAATGCTAAAAAAATACACAGGAATGGGTTGCCTATTTCACTACCAACATCTGATNTGGGACTTTTGGACCCAGACACAACTGCCAAAGGAGGATGCAGCTTCTGAAGTCTGAGGCAGCCTGGAGTGCCTGAGCCTGGGGCACTTGGTCTTCTGGCCTGCCCAGAGCTGTGAAATCATTGGTGAGCTGTGCCTCTAAGTGAAACAGGTGTGGGAGGAGGTCCAAGAGCTGTGAAGAATCTGGAAGGATGAGGAAGCTGTCAAATGGCAATTCTCTGAGACCCCAGCCACAATACTGCCAGGGCAAGGGTGACCTGAGGAGTATCAGGCGTGGCTGAAGGGCAGTGGTGCAGTGAGGAAGGCTTTGGGGATGGAGATGGTGCTCAGCTTGGTTCTGTCACTGAAGGAAGGTTCTGAGGATGACTCAGGTCCCACAGGTTGTTGCCTTTTCTGAGGAATCAGCATTCCTGGGTGCTGCTCTGGAATGCAGTGTGGGGAACAAGCACAAGTTAAAAGTCTTAGAGTAGTTACAGAGCTGTCACCTCACTGGTGTCAGGAAGGTGTGGGGGGATAGGTCACATGGTTGGAGTGCACTAGAGGAGGAACCCACCAAGAAAAAATTCAGCTGTTGATGCACATATTTTTCTCTTACAAACCCAATACCTTCTCAAATGAATATAATCCAGTGTGGTTTCCCACTGCTATAGAAGGAGAACTAAGGTTGCAGCAAAGATGAGACAATGGTGGTCATAAATGAGGAAGTAGCAAGCATAAGAAACAAAGGATCCAAATTTGCCAAAGGTATTGGTAAGAGAATGACCTTACTTCAAAAACTTTTTCCTCTGTTCACATCTTAGATATTTTTATTTTTGAAATGTTTAGCAAACATCTTGGATATATTAACGAGACCAGTAACTTTAAAAAGTAATGAAAAATCTTCCAACCGTGCAGAAAAAAACAGTAAATAACAATCCAAAATTATATGCCAGTACAAATGCAAGATGCTGAGGCTAGAATGCCAATAAACAATAAGAAAATGCTTCATAATATAAGTATAAATTGTGTATTTCGATATCTAGTAATGCTAAAAAAATACACAGGAATGGGTTGCCTATTTCACTACCAACATCTGATTGAATTTAAAGTAAATATCTTTATATATTTTTATCATTAAAATAATAGTGTTATTTTATTGAGGACCTGCCTGTTCATATATTAAGGGGTTTTTTACATGAATGCACGAAGCATGTCAGCTAGAAATACTGCTTGGGGTTTTTGTTTTAAATATGCTAGTAGTCTCATGGGTGAGTAATTTCTATTTGACATTTCAAGAGCTTAAGAATAACACTAGGTATCTGGAGCTGATATTGAAACAGGGTTTTAACCTCTTCCTCATGTGTTTATTTCTGTTGCTTTAACAGATAGTAAACATTCAGTAATCTTGGAATCCAATGCGATAAGATTCTTTAATTTTTCCTCACCAGCTAGGCCATCTAGCCCACAAAGTCTGATTTAATGTACAGAAAAAAAAAAGGAAAATAAAAGAATTGGATTTGTTTTCATAGTGATAAAGTTTTATGGACAAACTCTTGCTGTGTGTAGAGCTGGAGTGAGCACACTCTGTGTGGCACAGTTTTGTGGAAAAAAGGAATGGGCTCTCCCCTGCCGAGCAGTACAACAGATCAACAAATAACCTGCTCATTTATCAGAGCTGGGAATGCAGGGGAAGGCACTCACAGCAAGGAACTCCCAAACTCAGGTTAATGACCAGTCTTACTGCTTCTAGAAGACAGATCACAGATGGGTGTTAACACTTTTCTCAGTCTCTTGCATCTGCATGGAACAAATGGGGGACATTTAGTTTGAATCAAGCAAGATATGCTGCATTTTTAGCATATTTTGAAAAGGCAGTTTACAGCATCTGGAAAATGTAGACTGTAGATTTCTGTCAGCTAAAAACTGTGCTATTGCCTATTGACTAGAAACCATTTTGATGCTAACTTCAGCTCAGCTGAACAAGATTTTAACTCCAAATAATAGAAGTAACAATGTTCTGCTATGCCTGTTTGTTGCTTAATAGGGTTAGTAATCCACATTTTATCTTACTTCTATGTGATGGAAATGTAGGAATAATGAAAAGAATGCAGGAATAGACAGAAAATATAATTTTCTCCAGTCACTTTAACTAACCCAGTAGATGAGAATGACTATTCATAGTGTCAAGCCATACCAGGCAATCTGTTCTGGGGCATAGAATAACTCTGTTGTTTTTTTTACTGATGGGAACATTTGTCATTTGCAATTGCCAGACTGTACATATGTTGGCATTAGATAAATTCTCAGTATGCTTCTTGAGTATTTTCTGCCTACCAAATGATTTGTGGCTGAAAACAAATCTGAGGAACTCCTGTCTTCTCTAATAAGCTAATCAGACAGTTCTGTTCCCTCCCCAGTCTGTGGGTGTACAAACCCATGTCTCTTATGTTTCACCAGGGTGCACCGATCACCATTAAACTGCCTCCTAGCCTGTGCAGAAATGCTCCTTTTTACAGTCTTATTGATGCTGTGACACAGTGCAGCAAGATTCATGGAGGGGAAGTAAAGCAAATGAGAAGGATCACGGCCCTCTAGCTTCTGGGATAGGGCATTCATCTGGGAGGCTGAAATATATCTTTGTTAGGCCCTGCAAAAACTCCAGCTCAGTAATTTTATGTTATGCTGTTGTTTGAACCCAGGAGTAATTCTGGAATTAGCTGTGTTACACTGTCACCAGCATTATTACAATTTCACACATACTTGGGTGCAGTTTAAAAAGGATTAAATTGTCTGTCCTAGTGGATTTAGCATAGCATCCAACTAGGGAGGGTTCATTAGCAGGGTTCAAGAGAGGTTCATGGCTGTAATGCTGTGTTCACTACAGACCTTTGCAAAAACAGAAGTGCTAAATGCTTACAGATCTCAATGCTAAAATCCTGAAACCAATCACTTGAAAGATATGTTTGCACACATTTTTTTTTCCTACAATGACTGATCTAAATGGAGGCAGTGTTTACTTCTATGTTCATTTTCCCCCCAAATCTGAACCTCAGGAAACAGAAATGTCTGGTTACATTTTAAGAAGTGGCTTCTGTAATCAAATCAGTGGAGTTGTGTCATGGCAGATTTTACTGGCTCACAAAAAGAAAGGGAAAACTGATTCCAGATAGTTGTATGTAATATATTATCTTGTTCTGTGTTATTTAAATAGTCCTGGTATCTGTGACTTCCATCTGTTACATACCAGGGAAAGTAGCACATGCTAAAGTGTGGTAGAAAATTGTGTCATTTTCTTTCCATCTTCATTCAAGATCAGCTGTGTGGCTGCCTTCTACACTGATTCTCTGAGTCAATTTTGTTGCTCACATTGCTTCTAATTTTCTCATGGGTATTAATTATAACTTCATTGGCTGGAAGTAGAGTTCCTGCCCTTTTGGAATTGTCATTGTGTTGCTGTCATGATTCCAGAGAGCAAACACTGTGCTTGCTTCCCTCTGGGAGTAGCAGTTCTTTCCTGTTTTGGAGCAAAGTCAGTCTCACCTTTAACCACTATGGTAGCATCACAAGATTTTCACAACCAGGATTATTAGCTTTTAAGGTTTGATGGCTCCTTTTTTTTTTTTCCCCCATTTTTCCCTGAGATGTATTTGCCTCTCCAGGGAAACAGTTATTCTGTATTTCTGCCTGCTGTGTCAGGTAGAAGGAGAAATTTAAAGTCTTCTAGTCATCATTATCCTTCCATAATTCTAAAGCAAAAATGCTCTAGATTGACTTAAATACTGCAGTTTAAAGAAAACAAATTAGATTGCGAATTCTCAGTGAACACCAATGAGGTATCTCATGACACTGAATATGAAGGATAAACCATTATATGGGGAAGTGTCTGCAAAGCTTAATTTTGCACCAGTAACAGGTCATATTTGAACCCATTCTGTAATTAGTAATTTCAAGGAACTCTGCATAAATCAGCTTTCCCTTTAGCCATGAGTAACTTCCTGAGATAGGCTGGTTGCTGGGGATTGCAACAGGCTCCCGGCAGTTCTGTCTGTGGCTGTAGGGACAGCGAACAATGCCAGGAGAGAAAGTTGGTTAATAAGTTACAGTGCCCTTAGGTTGGTTTATTGTGAGTGACCTGGATCATGGTGCATGCTTTACAATGAAGTAGTTCTCAGTGTCTTGTTTGGAGTGCCCACTTTGAAGTGTGTTAGAATATATGCAGTCAAAAGCCAATGGGAAACCAGCAGCTCATGCAGAAGAGCACATTACTGCAGGAAAGTAAATAGCAAACTTTCAGAGGTCACAGACTGGTCTATTGCTTTTTTCTTTTTCCCTGTATTCTGGAATTTGGACAGCACAGTTGGCTGACAGAGGATCTAATTAGAGGTCACACAGGTCATGAGACTGGCAACTGTCACCCTCCTGTGGGAACAAGTTTGGGTCTGTATTCTTTAGGCTTGCCCGGGAATAAAGGGAGCAAACATGATAATGAAGAGAGACTGGTATGACTGTTTGCAGGCTTTGTGTCCTTTGCCCCTTTCTTTGGTCAATGAATTCCTACCACGGAAAGGTCCTTCTTGCTATTTTCCATTTCCTGTGCAATGTCTTTATTTTTTCAGCCCCACCATATGTTGCCAGTGAATTTTGACAGAGTACTACTCCTTGATGTTTATTCAAATATTTTCATCTTTGGAACACAGTGTAAAGGTCGTCTGCTGCTTGCAAATTCTCACAAGGCTGGGACGGCAAATGGTGTTAGTTTTGCTGCAGCAGAAAATGGAGAAGTGAGTCATCCATGATTGCAAAGTTTGTTGGCATAACTGCTAGAGAGAGAGAGAGCTCTGTACTAAACTGTCTCTAGAAATGGTTCCCAGCAAAGGAATTTCCATTTTCTTCAGAAAAAATGAGGCATTTGGTCAGAGTCAGTTATAATAATCTTTTCAAGCTCCTCCTCTTCTGACTACCCAGCTTCATCCCTAGATGGCTGACATAGCCAATCCTTTGCTGTGTGAATTCTGCCTACGGTGATGCTTTTGCTATTTGTCTTCTTCCAGTCAACCTTTTTATCCATCTTCATTCGCTCCATGTGCTCACTGTCTTCATATCTATTGAGACAGAAATGTACAAAGCAAAGCAGGTAGCTGCTAGCACTGAGTCCTGAAGTGCATTAGGTGACACTGCTGCTTGACCTGTGCTCTTGGAGACTGGGTGCCAAGCTGAGAAGGACAACTTCCTTCTTCTAAATTTTACAGTTTAGAAATAAGATTATAATTTTAGCAGCAGTGTATTTGCCAGCATCAGCTGATCTTTGAAAATCACGTTCCTAGGCAATGCAATGCAAAAGAGATTAGCATAAAATAACAGATAAATTGTAGGATTTACTGTATAAATTACAATACTGTATAAATTACTGTGTTTTACCTGCCCTTTCCATCATTCAGCTACCACAGCTTCACCAATTCAATTTATCCTGCCGTTTAGTATCTGTACTTTGCCAGTGGCGTGGGGGGGACAAGTGAGAGAGCACAATGGAGGAGTCGTGACTGAGGAGCTGCGTGAGGAGCGGTCCCTGTCGCAGCGGGAGCGGGAAGCGGCTGCGGCAGCAGCGCCGGTGCCGCAGTGAGTCAGGAGCCGAGGCAGCCCGGCCCGGGGAATGAATCACCCTGGGTACGGGCTGCGCCTGCAGATCGCTGCGCCAGCGCCGCCGCTGGGGGATTTCGGGCTCCTCTCCAGCAGAACTGGGAGCCCGAAATCCCGTCCCCACCTGCACAGCGGGTCCTCTCCCTGAGGCTGGGCTGCGGGAGAGCTCGGAGGTCTCTGCAGCCGGGAGCCTGAGGAGCTGCAGACCTCCTCTCCTGTGTATGCGGAGACAGATGGAGCTGATTGCTCAAGCACCTTGGCCTGCGACGTTCTTTAAACATCACAAAAACCACGATTTCTCTCTGAGTGGTAAATTCGTGTCCCAGTGTAGTGAAGGGGAAAAAAAAAAAGCCTGATAGGGTTCCATCTTCTGGGGCATTATGTTCTTCAGTCAGGCTAATTTTCTGCATATGACTTCACATTTTCATGTTATTGCCAGAACTGTTTTGTATTGTTGCTTAAATAGCTTCTACATTTCATACCAGGTCTAACTGTGCTTCAGTGGTGGGTAAATAATAACTTTAGAGTTCAAGAATTATTCCTGATAGTTAACTGATATGCCGAAGTGAAAGTAATAGATGTAGTACTATTGGACAAATTCCAGATATATGGATAAAAGTATGTAAATAGGTTTTGTTGGACACTTCTGCAGGAATATGTGTGCATATACATTTACATACACATTTTTTAAGGGAAAAAAAAAAGGTAATTCAGAAGCTAATCTAAAAAAAAAAAAGTATGACTTCCCCGGTATTAGCCTAATTTATTGGCCCCACCCAATGTTAGACATAGTAAACAAAAAGCTTCATTGCAGCTGTGTGCATCCAGCTGTGGAAGCACAGTACTTCAGCTGCAGTGCATGAATGTGACTTTTTCTATATTGTACAGTTGGAAAATTGTTTCAGTGCTGAAAAACGGTGCTCTCTGTTAGTTTGTTGCATCAGACCTAATTTGATCTGATACAAGCATTATTATAAAATGCTTTTCTGAAGAGTGTACCATAAAATCATCATTCTTCCACATCCTTTTTGTTGGCTTACTAGTTTGCTTCTATTCTGTTTTTCATAGAATTTTTAAGGCTGAGACCTTAGCACCTCTTTACCAAGCATTTGAAAAAATTCAGAACAGTCTTGGTAATTGGACATTTTAGGATGGCTTTGAGTATTTTCGCAGGCTCAGTTGTAGTAATTTCTCTCATCAGTCTGTGATAGAGAAAAATTAAACATAAGGTAGTAAAAGGGTGTTAATCTCCACTGGATTCTGTTTGGAAATGGAGGGGACTAAGGAGCAGAAATGTATGTTTGGTATTTAGGCAATGCTGTGGAACAGCTCCTGGGTATTGCAGCAATATTGTGAGGCTACATCCCTAGCAAGACTTCAGTTATTCCCGGTGTTTGGCTTGGTAAAGTTATGTTGTCATTACTGAGATATAGGATAAAGCATTGAAACTCTAAGGATCTAAGGAAAAAATGTCAGCTGATGGTCTATAGATGTGGGAGTTGCTGAAAATAAATAAAGCAGTTGACAGGCTAGATTTTAAAATCTGGATGCAAAATCTATGGAGATATGAGCAGAAAAGAAAAGGGGCCTTAATTTTTTTTTTCAATGGGTGCTAACTCACAGATAATTTGTTTTTCCCCAACCATTGGTTACAAGTATAATAATATGTTTCTTACTCTCTCTCTGTTGCTAAGGGTAATCTGTTCGAGTGCCCAGCTACCCTCTGGGTGAAGAACCTTTTCCTAATGTCCATCCAATCTGAATGTCCCTTGACACAGCTTCGTACCATTATGTATTATCAGGGGTTGTAGTTATGTCTAATAGGATTATTCATTATTTTTTGTATCACTTGCCATCTATTTGCACAAGTAGAAGAATTGTTTACAAGTATTGTGATTGAGGGCCTGAGTCCATCTGCACAGGGGAATTAAAAAAAAAGTAATCAAAGTAGTTTCTGTATGCAAAAGCATTATTAATAATTATTTAGTATCTATCAATTTGCATGGGGTCTGAATTAGATGCAAATCTCTTTCTATACCTTCTGTCTATGAACCTTATTCTCAGGCATAAGCTTCCCGATCTGTAGTGTGCCATTACAGTGAGTTTCAGTATTTTCTATCTCTTTCTCTCAGCCTCCTGGTATGGTCAGAGGGTTACTTTTATCCGCCGCTGTCCAGTGGATCAGCAACACGGCACCTTAGGCAAAGCATTCTATTTTTATGTGAAAATAAAAGAGCAAAAATATCTACACAGTGGCCACAGCTTTTGTTGATGACACAGATATTTTCCCTTGATCCCTTTCCCTAACAAGAAGTAATGTTGCCATCTGCTGGCAGAGGATGAGGACAGGCTGCTTCTGGTGCTTTCTTCATGAAGCTGATGGGTTCCCTTGATGAGTTACAAATCCTTTCTTTCCCGCCATGCTTGATTCATTGATCTTGGCCATATCTTTAACACACCGAGGTAATTATGTGTGAGGTCCATGAGTTATTTATGAAGGTTTGAATCAGAAAACCATTTACATAGAAAGTTTTCCTTTCAAGTATCCATTGGCCTTGTCTTAATAAAGGAGTTTATTAAACATTAATGATATGGTCCTCATTGTAATTTAATTAATTGGTGAAACAATTTTTTTCCTATGAAACAGAATAAATGTATGCCTTTGCTGTAAACCAGGAGGTACTTTTCATTGCCACCTTCACAATAAAAAAGTGTTTCAGGTCCTCTAATCTCAGTCAGAGACTTCAACAGTAGAGCCAGCAGGAAGAGACAGCTGGTACCTCAAACCCTGCTCATCTGTCTTTTAATGCCTAATTCATGAATGAATGCCTTAAAATATTGTCTAGGAATGTTGGGACTAGGAATGGGACTGGGAATGTTGCTGCTTCACAGGGGTGGGGATACCACAACAAGATACTGATTAAGTGCCAGTTGACACATTCTGCTTTGCTCTTGAAACGTGTACTCCTTAGATACCCCTGACCTGGGCCATTGTAGGGAAAGATACAGAAAACCCACTCATGTCTCTCTGACACTTTTAATGGTCTGATGCCATATCTGGCAGGTTATTCCTAGGACTTCTCTTAGCTTAGCTTGGAAGAGCAATTCATATTCCTCTTCTCAGTTTGAGAGAAACTTCTCAAGACTGGCTTCACTTTACTTCACAAAACTCAGTTTTGAAATCTTTTCTCTCAAGCCACTGCCCCTTTGTAAAATAACTCATTTCTTGGATAAGTTTTATAACCCCATTTTGCTTATTTCCCCAGATATTAAGTGTTAACTCAGCGCAGCTTCTGGAAATGTAGGAAAAGTAAAAAAAATAAAAAAAAGCAACCAAAACTCAAAACTCCAAACCAAAAAAAAAACCCCCAAACTAGTCCCCAAACCTCTACCACCAACTGTGAATGCACCAGAGAACTGTTTCACCTGAGAATATCTGAAATTCTGTTCACAGATGACTAGCAGATGCTGAGAAACATTAAAAGGAAAATGTATAACACCTATATTCAAAATAAAAGTATAAATTTGATCAAACAGCCTTTTCTTCTTATCTGAAACATATTTTGTTTAATACAGCACCATTTGGCTTTGTTGTTTTTTTGTCTTCTGAACACAAAATAATGATACTCTTCTTCCTCTTTTCATAAAACTGCTGATGCTGAGGAGACAGATGGAGAATATGTCCTGGTTTGACCTTGCTTAATTTTGCAGACTTCATGTGTATTGCAGGAGGCTGATGGTTAAAAGCCCAGGCCTTTTGAAGGCTATGGGAATGCTTTTTCATGAGTAACCACAGAGGGGCTCTGGAGGGTGTGTGATACCACACCATTCACTCAGAAAAAGAGAACAGTTTTCCTGATGTTGATCGTCTTCACAACTGCTGGATGAAAAACAATGTGCTTTGGTTGAAAATGGAATATTATAAATTGCTTCTCTGAGCAAACAAATGCTATGTCTAATGCCCAGACATTGGTTAAGTGTTGGATATCAAATGGTGTGGACTAGAGGAAGCTGTAGCTTTCCATTAACATGCAAATCTCATCATATGATAAAGTGCTGAATGTAAATAGCACCGGTGTCTAGAGAGAAACCATTCTGACTTCCCGGGGTTTTGGTAATTAAAGGCCAATTTGTAGTAAATTCTACTTAAGTTCAAGGAAGGATGAGAAAGGAAACATGGCAGGAATTTGCAAAAACCCCTCCCTAGTTTAGACCTATGCTGATGGCAGTGTGACAGATCTTGAGAGATCTCAGATCGCAGCTGTTGCGTGACTTTGTTTGAACTGAAAGCTTTCCTCCTTCCTTGTGTCCCGGGAGAAGCACCTGACTGGGGCTGCACATGGCAGAGCATATCTGACATGCTTCTAATGAACAGACTGGTCTTTAGGCAGGTGTATACTGCAGAGAAAGTATTTGTCAAACCTCCTGCAGAAGAAAAGAGAATTAATGCAGAAAATGAAAGCTAATGCTCCCTGCCCCACATGAAACTGGATCAGAATTTCCATTGCTTCTTCATATGCTTAGTTTTGTGATAGCAGGAAGGGAAGGAGGAAGAGAAGATTCCTTGGATGTAGTTAAGGGACAAAGCTGTCTCCCAATATTTCATCCCTTGGCCCTGCAGGATGTTCTTTGAGGTTGGAGAACCATAGCAGGAACATGCATTGGAGTTGAAGAAGGAAGCTAAAGCATACATAGCTAATTTGGGGGGGATGAAGGAGTAGGGTAAAGTGAACAGAAAGGTAAGGAACTGGGATTTGAGAGGGAGGGGACTGGGAAGTGACAGAGGTGGGGACTAACAGGAAGTTGGATGACCTGAATTCTAGGGCAAACTTTTCTGTAACCTAGGTTACTTCCTTTAACCTAATTTTATTTGCTCTTTTATTAAATTACAAATCCCTTATTTCTCTGTGTTCTGGAGAGTCTTTTGTTCTGCCATGTCATGTTTGAGTACTTGGGACTTGGGCAAATGAAAGATAGGCCAAAAGAGATACAAAAAACCCTATCCTTGAATGTTCTGTCATTTGGGTTTTCAATAGATCAGCTGACAATACCCTGTACTTCTGTGAACTGACACTGAAAATAAAATCCTTGCATACCCAATACTCCTGTTTTCTGCTGCAGCCCAAGAAGGTTTAAACATAAACCTGAGAGGGTCCTCACCACCAAAATTGTGGGAATGTGGTGGTGTTAATCCTTTCATTCCTGCTGAGGCTAAATAATTGTGAGAAAGTCAGCAAGTTAACCCCAGAGGGAGCTCTGATAGGAAAGCGAGATCCCAGTTAGTTAGCAAGTGAGAAACCCTGAACACAAGGCTTATATTGTTTATTGTATCTAATGCCTTCTGATTATTGTGCCTGTGAACCCATCAACATTGTGATTGATGAGAACTAATCTGAAATAACTTTCTGAGTTTCTATGCAAACTTAGATTCTATGCAAATAACTTTGAATGCATTTCTTAATCATTAAATCTCTGTGTTTACCATTAGATTTTCAGATTATTAAAAACAACTGTGTTCCACCTGAGTGGGACTTCAACAGAGCCATAGCTGTGGAACATTAAATTTTATTTTACTCTGGCCCTTTTTGATGGGTATTTAATTATATTGCATGCAAAGACTCAGGATTTGAATTCTGTATTATGCTATCTTAAGCCAAGTTCTACTGAAGAATGATTTGAAATGGACACAAACAGTTTTGATTTTTTTGAAAGTGGTGAAACAAAATGGTAGAATTAGGGTATGACTTGTCAAGAAAATCTTTTGTTGCCAAAAAAGTTACTACCCCAAATGCCAAATCCTCTTTTTGTATAAAATGTGAGACGTTCCAAAATACACTATATTTTTGTAAGGGAGATTTCTATCTACCACAGCTTCTTACGTGACCTTAGATTTCCAGTTTTCTTCTCTTGCTGTATTCATCTTGACTCTCCTGTGGAATTTCTCGGCTGTCAGTCTTGGCCACAACAGCTAAACTGCATTAGCTAGATCTAACAAAATAGAGCATTCACTCCAATTTGGGTAAGCTAGTTTGTTGTAAAAAGATAAGATTTTTTCTCCATTATTTGGTGTGTACAAAGTAATTTTTTTACACAGTGGTGATAGTTGCCATAAGGTTAATAAATTCACACTTACAATGAAAATGTTACCCCTGCGTGAATGCCATTCCCTTTAACATTGAGTTTAAAAGAAGAACAATTGAAGGAGAGGTTCTTCATTGCTTAACACAACAGGTTCATGTGTGGGTGGACTCTTCTGTGCTACTGCTACAGAATGGGAGAACTGAATCTTCGAATGTTCTTTGAAGGAAAATAAATATACTTAGGCATTAAAGTGAGATATATTTAAGTGGTCAATGCATTATACTATTGAACAGAAGCTAAACAATACTGTTTGGGCTTTTTTTTTCCTTTCATGTTTTAAAATTCTGTTTGTAGCCCTGTGTTCAATCCAGATGCTTGAATAGTCACTTCATTTCAGTGTGATAGTCATAACAAAATACCCTGTTCAAAAGAGTACCTACAGTCACAGTCAAAATTCATTGACCTGCTCTGCTGCATACAAACATGAC
>WBNQ01054756.1:1349-30769 GCA_013401375.1 Spizella passerina | reverse complement strand
TTACTCCAAAATGCTGCAGTTAAGTGTAGTGGTGGTATTATGACTTGGCAGTTTTAGTATTATATTGATCAATTTCTATTTCAAACATGATAAAGCTGACATGGACCATGGTCCCCAAAGATGTTTGTGAAAGAAACTTCTTTTTAAAAAATTAGGGCATTTAATTGTAACTGATGATGCATGTCAGCCCTGGTCCCAGGAGGGCTTACAGCTGCATTTCCAGAAGAAATGGGAATTCCCTGAGTGACCCTGATGGCTTCTGTACCATGAAATCTTCTCCTTTATGGTATTGTAGCTAAAAGTGACACACACCTTTTTCAGCTGGATGTTGGGAGCATGTGTGTGCTAAAGCTGGAACACACTGAAGACAATTACAGCTTTCTGGATTAGCAGTTAAATATTTTACGCAGAAAAAATCCCCAAACAGTATATATTTTAAATAACAGCATCACAGCTGGCTCAATAAATCCCAATGTCTAAGATGCAGGGATGCTTTTCACCTGTACCTCTGCAGTTTGTCAGCACAGCTGTCTTTGAATTAGCTCTGGTAGTATTGGAAACCTCTGCAAAAAGGGGGTTCCAGGTAGCCAGGAGCACCTTAAGGCTGTGTGGTGGAGAAACAAAAAGAGTTACAGAAACCACATCTCTCTACCATTCTGGCTTTTATTTCTGCTGTCACAAAAAAATGCTGAGTGGCTTGGATGTCTTCTGTGTAAAATAAGCTGATTTAAGTCTTAGCAGGAGAAAGGCAATCTTCTACAAAAGTGGGCTACATGTAGAAATGTTTTGGTAGGTGGGATGAATGTACTCTTCTGTCAGCACAGATAATATTAAGCATAAACTCTTGGCAAAATTCTTGACATTAGCATAGATACACAAGACAGAGGCCTAATTTAACTCTCTGAGCTTAGCTAATTTCACTTACTCTGAGTGTTGTGATACTTGGGACTTTTTACAGCACAAATTTCCAATATAAACTTTGTGCAATGTGACTGTTCGTTGTTATCCTGAGACCTGGTGATGGAATAATTGAAAAACAACACATCCCTAGATGAGCATCTTTGCTTCTCTCTTGTTCTTGTGAAATGCTCCTGTGCAGGCATAATGGGTGCTGTGTGGAGAGAGGGCTTTGTGTTTTGTAAATAAAAATGTCTTTTAAAAAAGTTTCTATTGAACGTTGTAAGCAGGAATCAATAAAAAATGGAATTCTCTATAAAGTACAGAAATACAGAAAATATCTTGTTTCATGGGAAGAAATTTCTGTTCATTCAGACTAGGTGATGTCTCTCAGGTAGTGGGTTATTGTTAGGTGACAATAATGCACACACCAGCTGTATGGGTGGTTTTGTGCATAAAATGATTTTTTGTTATTACTTTGTCAGATTCTGATTTTGTTGTTATACCTGCCCACTTCTTTGAACAAGAGAAATTGTTGTTTTGGCTTGTAGGAGCCGTGCCACCCCTGTCACCTGAAGAGGAGAATTGAATAAGAGAAGCAACAGGACAAAAATCAATTTGTATACACCATTCCTCGGCTTTTATGATATTTGCTGTACAAAGCTGACTTTCCCTTTCTAAGCAAGACACAGAGCAAGTTTCTAGTTTGCTGTGTGGTTAACCAGAACTGGAATACTGGATTGTTTCCAGTTGCTGAAAGGCACAAAGCTTTTGCTCATTTGTGGCAGGGTAAAGTAATTTATGATGGGTATTTGTTAGGCTGATTACTTGTGCAAACATATTTTTACAAGGTTATCTTGTGTTGGATGAATTGAAGCTTCAATGTCTTGAAATGGAAGACTTTATCTTCTACTACAACATCTTTCAAGAAAAGAAGTTCTCATCGATTAAGAAAGCTTAGATTTGAAATGCCTGGGAAAAGATTGGTCTTGCATGGGAAAGTTTTGAAAACTGCTCTATTTCACAGTTATACCAAGACCTGAATTTCTTAGCAAAGCCTGTCATATATGTACAAGAAATAAAGCTGTGAAGGACAATTGCAAGGGCATTGTAAAGTTGTGAAGGACAATTGTTAGATGCTGCATCTAGAATGTTGGACTGGTATTGTTCCAAGCCAAAGAAATATCAGTATGGCAAACAGGGAAGGAAATACTCATGCTGGTGGAATGAAGTGTTGATTTAAGAGGGGGTAAAAAATATTCTGTGTGCTATAAAGAAAATAATAACTTTTAGCTGCAAATGTGCATTGCTGTTTGTTTATTATTTTAGAGGGTTTTGAGATTCCTTAAAGTGATAATAATATTGCAAAATATGTTTTGCAATCCTGTTTTAAAAATAGATACTCTCTCTGAATTATCTGATTTGGTATGAAGATAGACAAACATTGACTGGAAAAAATACTCTGCTTCTGAAGGAAGTATACTTATATATATTATAGTATATTTATAATTCTCTTTTGAAAAGCTAAGCAGAATNTGAAGGAAGTATACTTATATATCTTATAGTATATTTATAATTCTCTTTTGAAAAGCTAAGCAGAATTTTAGCTCCATGTATTATTTCAGTTGGAAGGAACTAAGCTATGTAAGGTATCAGTAACACTAACTTTAGGCTAAAGGTAACTCCCATCATTAAGAATCTGCCTCTGTGCTTTTGTTGGCTTTTAGTGATCAGACTGGGTAAGGACTAATAACCTTTAGAAGCTGAAGAATTTGTACAGCTTGTAGGAAAGATGTGCAGACAAATTCATCAATTAAAAAGAAAGAGAAAAATTATCAGTCTCAGTAGGATCAGTGTATCTCTGTCAGCACAATCTCCATCTGCTGCTGTTCTACAAATGTGACTGTACTTGTACCTTCAGGCAAACCAGGCAAAGCATTATTATGTGAAATAATAAATTCAAGTTTTGAACTCTACAGCATGCTGTTCTGGTTTTAAGGACAGTACCTGGAGCAGTGAGACTGCTTTGATTGTAAAATTGATTTCATACAGAGACTTGGGAAAATGCTGTAGTGGCCGTAGCGGTCACTGAGTGCACTCATTTGGGGCATTTGCTCTCAGTGAGAATGAACTGAGGGGAGTGATGCTCTGAAAGCCTTGCTGAGTATGTGCTTGGGAATCTGTGCACTAGAGGTTTGAGCTTGGAAAAAGAGGAAGGGAAGCATGAATGGGTGGAAGATGTACAACTCTACCCAGGCTTTATTTGGGTGTCCCTGGCATTAAGGAACCGGGAGCTCTTGCCCTTGAGTGGCCGAGCCATTGCGCTGTCCTTGGGTCTAATCTTCCTCTTGTATTCATTTAATAACCAGCTGCATTGTTAATGTGCAAGGACTGGTTGTTTTTTATAAGACCCTTTTTTGTTTCTTTTAAACTAGAAAGATGAAAACTACAGAAGCCTACCACGAGATACTAGTAGCTGGTCTAACCAGTTTCAGAGAGACAATGCTCGTTCATCGTTAAGTGCCAGTCATCCCATGGTGGACAAGTGGCTGGAGAGGCAAGAACAGGTAATATATATGTGTATATATATATTACTTTATCAATCTAATCTTTATGCTACTCCAAGCTATTACAAAGAAGTGTATTCTTACCTAACACGGGCTCTTTAAGCATGATAGAAACATCTGCAGTATGCTGACTGCATTTGTATGGGATACCTTCTGCTTCAAAGAATCCTGCTGAAATGGACACCTGAAAATAATTTCATTTTTGAGTTCATAAATGCATTCCTATAGTGTATGGAGTGCTGCTGTTCTTCACAACTGATACCAACAGGGTTACTTTAATTTGTATTATTTTGATAAACACTCTACCGTTGAAATCCAACAATGATACTACATAATAGCCAAATGTGGGTCAGTTTTGGCACTGCACTTTTAAATGCTTGTTATTTTTAACACCATAAAACATATTCATTATAAATTTTAAGACAGTATTATATTTGTGCAGTATATATTTATATTGGTTTTTATCTTAGTCTTTTTTGAAACACTTAGTTGTTCCAATTTGTGGTTGTTTTTAATCAATTTATTTATTTCTTAATTTGTTAATCAATTTATTTATTTCTTAATTTGTTTATAAGCTTGTAGTCACAGAGGTTTAAAGGTCTGAAATTCAAATTACCTAGCAGTCACTTCATGTCTTTGCATATGCCTGAAATTTTCAAAGAAGTGTCTTCAGATGTATACAGAAAATGCATCTTTAATATGGAAATTGGAAATACAGCAGCAAGCTCATAGTAGGGTAGTGCATATGTAGCATTATTGCCTCATTTTTTCTTTGTGCAATGTGCCATGAAAATACTGAATTTTTGCATTGAACAAAAATGTACAAAATTTCTATTTTACAGCAATAGGACATAAACCCAGAATTTGCTTTATACAGAAGAGCTTCAAAACGAAATTTGCTATTTGAAACAGCCCAGGGTTTGTTACACTGTACTGTGTGAATTGAGGGGAAGGTTTATTATCCAATCCCTGGTGTCCTGGGACTGATCTGCACCCATAAATCCCTTACTGATATTTCAAGTTTGACATTGCCAAATCATAGCATACTCCAAACATTCTTTATTCAAACCCATTCTTAGTTTAAATGGAGCTTAAATAATGTCACCGAGAATTAAAAAACTCCCTCAACCTCCTCCCAAATGTGAGTTGTTAACTATTTTTATGCCTTGTAATTATCTGCAAATTGATTATATATTCTATGAGAAAAATTCTGTCTTTGGTCTTTCTATTCTCTGCTGTGCACATTTAAAGCCAGCGTTCCTTCCATTGCTGTTTTCCTCCAAGAAGATGCAGTGTTAGGTTGGATGAAGTCAGCCTGTGTTGAAAGGGAAAGTCAGTGCCCAGATTTGAAGGCACCTCCTGTGTCAGTTCTGCTGTTTGATGTTGTTGAGGCAGATTTCCATGCATCGTTAGATTCGCACTGTGGCACTTAATGAAACTGTTGTCTCAGCAAAAGAAGGCTGTTTAGAAATCTTAATAGTGTCTTAATTTTTCATCTTGTAAAATGCTGGGTACGTGAAATTTTATTATATCATGTTTCATATTAAGCTTTGTGTTGATTTTAGTCTCTGAACAGCTTAACTAGTTCAATTTGTTCACCAATTAGGTAAATAATTTGCCAGTAATGGTAGACTGGAAGCATATTTGTTAGCAGAGTCAACTGTTCACAGTTTGAAATTGTAAATATTACAATTTTCTTTAGAGCAAGTTCTCTGCTTTTTGTTTTTGTTTGTTTGTAGTGTTGTTTTTTTATTAAGAGAGATGGTTTATTCTTTGAATATATTAATGATTCTACATGTACCTGGAAGATCAGGATCCTTTTGCCATTTCATATAGCAGGATAAATGGTTAGACTGAAATCTTTTTAGCAGAACATATACAGAAGAACAAAGTCTGTTGGGAGAGTGGGATGCACTGTAGGGAAGAAGGGAAGGGCCTGGTTGGGGATGGAGTAGCTGCAGAGATATTCTTCCACACCTTTTGACATTTCAATATCTTCTTTGGTATCCACTGTGGGATGTTATTTCCCACTGGTTAAACCTTCACTTCTGAGAAGAGGAAGCTCAAGCACCAAGGCTGCAATCTGGCACAATCAGTTAATTTAGCAATTAGCAATTGTGTTGCTGTGTGCTGGGCAGAGCCGTGCAGGGGCTGGAGTGCTCTGTGCACCCTGCCAGAACGTGCAGAAAGAGAAGCAGACAGCAGGTCTGGCACCAAGGGCAAGGCAGCAACTGTGCCAAGAAACCTGTAGGGCAGAACCCTCAGATACCAGGGGATTAATAGTCCTGCTCTCACATGCCTTTATGGCTCTTCAGAGAAGATAGTGGAAAACATTGAGTTCATCTTGCAGACTCCAGAGTCTTTTTGTTGGATGAAGACTCTTCTGTCTGGGCTTGAATTACTTCTCTCAAAGCTGGCCTCATCTCTTTGGAATATGAGGCAAGAAAGAGTTCTGGGATGATCTTTGTCACCTTCTAGCATAAATGAATATTCACTGGAATTACTTTTTGAAAGTGGGGTGTGCCAAAGAAATACAATTATTTTTGTGTAGACAGCACCTCATTTCCTATAAACAACAGTAGGGAGCAAACTGTGATTCTGTGGCATCACAGCTCATTCTGAAGATGGAACAAGAGGCATTGTTTCTGGGAAGCCATTATAAACCACTGTAGCAGGCATTAATAAGGGCATAGAATTGGATATGCTCAAGTAGGTGTTAGAGAAGTAGTTCTATAAACTTTTCTGGATTTTTGTGCCTGAAAATGGAAGAATATAGGAAACCTGTTAAAATTTCTGGTAGTAATTGCTTTTGCTCATATTTGTGGAGTTTTACTTGGGTTCTAGTAAATTAGAGTGATACATCAAATAAATGGACCTGTTAATCTGGTTTAGAAGTCCTTTAAGGGGTTATGCTTGTATGTGCTGGTTAGCTGTATGTGCCTAGCAATTGTTCCCAGTTAGTTCCAGAGCCCTCTGGCTGTCCACAGGGTAAATGATCCATGTGTTTCTCAGTAACTTCTGGTATTTCTCAAGCTCATGAGATAAGTGATGTGAAACTCTGTACCAAAGAATAATTTCACCACTATGGAGCCAAAAATGCAAATTGAGTTTCAGAATACTTTTAGAAAGGTAAGGATTTTTAAGGGACTTTTTCCAAGAGCAGTGTAGTGATAAGACCAAGGGGTATGGCTTTAAACTGACAGAGAATAGATTTAGATTAGATATAAGAAAGACTTTTCATTAGGATGGTGGTGAAGCACTGAAACTAGCTGCTCTGAGAAGTTGTGGATGCCCCATCCCATCAAGGCCAGGTTGAATGGGTCTCTGAGCAACCTGGTGTAGTGAAATGAGTCCCTGTCCATGGCAGAGGGGCTGGAGCTAGAGGTGATCTTTAAGGTCCCTTCCAGCCCAACCATTCTGTGATTCTATCATTGTATTTTTCACTCTTTCACTCAATTATTTCTTTACAGATTGTCAAGTATTAGGGAAAAAAAGTGCAATCTTTCATTTGATTCTGAAATATATTAAAAAAAAAAAGTTGGTTTTTATTCTTTGCCTTGACCTCCACAACACCTTCCTTTTCCCCACAGCAACCAAACTTTAAAGAATAGTTGAAAAATCTTATTTTCTCTGAAATTTATTCATATATGTGGTAATGTCACTTTTATTTGAGAACTCTTTCTTCCCTCAGTTCACCTCAAGACTTGCTTGGGCCCTGATCAAATCTGGCCTCACGCTCTTTCATACCAGGGAGACATGAAAGGGAATGTGTGAAAGAGTTAAAGTTTTCACCAGTTCCTTAAGTTTAGGTACACAAAAACTTTCTCTCACATGGTCATTTTTGTTTTATTAGTCAAATATTGGAACTGCCAGCAAACAAGATACCATGAATTGAAACATTCCTTGCTCAGGTGGTTGGAAATGGGTGTGGGGACAGCAGGAGAGGAAATCATAAAACAGCCTCACTTAAGTATGAAGCAGTTGATCAGATTTGCAAATACAACAAGTTTAGTGCAGTTAAAACGATATGTAATTCTATATACATACAGGTATATATATATTTATACATTCATGTATTTAGTATATATCTATATTTATTGGTGCATGAAAACAAAGTAGGAGATGGAGTAAAATTTCATAGTTATTACTGAAGAACATGTCTGATTCCTAAGTGCCCTGCAGCTTTCTGGTATCCAGCAAAAGCCAGACTAGAGCAACTCAAATGCATTCTAAATGGCAAGAGAAGCTGGCTACTACTGCTCTCTTCTTGAGCAGAAGTGTGCTGTGTGGAACACTTCCCTCAGTTATTTTTGTTCATGACATCTGTCCATAGTGATCTGGTTCAGTTTCTCTGGTTCCTGTTGCAGTAGCATATGGCTCTTGTGTCTCCAGCTGTAGAGTACCTGCCTTCAGCTTGTATTTTCAGCAAAATAAGGCCTGCTTTTAATATGATTGAATATGCTCTCTTCAAACATGTGGGTACATAAATTAATGCATTTCAGCACTGTCAGTTGAAAAAAAAATGAATCAAAGCTTCAGAGATAGGTTGGTGAATTTAAACCGCTAATTTAATGTGGATTTGTCAAATTTTTATGTAACAACGGAAAACCTGTTTCTATTTCATGTTAAAGAAAGAAGGCAGTGATGCTGCTCATTTATTTTGTTTATTTCTAAATGTTTCATAGTGTTATGGCTAATGTATATGTTTTTGATTTCACTGGTGTACCTCTTTTGTGCTTCTCCTTGTCTGACAGGTGCATTTTGGCTTTTTTCCCCCTAGTTTTTTTCTTTTATTGTGACTGTAACTGCAGTGGAAGGGTCTGTGAATTCTGTTTCATGGCCTGAAGATGGGGAGGCTCAGGGGTGGAGGCTCTTACCTCAAACTCCTCACATGTAGAGGTTGAAACCGCAGTAAAAATTATTGTCATTATAATGAGTTGGGCTTTAAGAAATGGAAAAAGGAATAGCTAGGCTTCAGTCAGAGGGATCATTTTTAACTGATTATCCATTACTCTGTAAAATGCCAGGATAGATTCTATTTCTTTCCTCTCTCTCCAGGGACCATGCACTTCATAATTAGTCTCTTGTGATAACGACCTTAATGAACATGGAACCATGGCAGCATATGCATTGTAAAATACAAAGATAGTTTTAAAGCTTATCATACTCCCTGTAAAGGATATCTATCACAAAAATGGAGAAATGCAAGTGCTCAGAGCTGTAGGCATAGTGCAGAGAGCTGTCGTTTTGGGGGTTGTCAGTGGAGATCCCACATGAAATGCAGGGAATGTGTGTGTGTGTTACCACGAGGCTGCCCAGCATTTGTGAAACTAGGCAAGAGCACTGAGGCTGATCATGGGAGGAGTAAGTGTAACCAAATGGCGTGGTTTATTGATCGAACATACACCTTAAATAACAGTGTTAACAGCCTCATGCATATCTTTATAATTATAATTATATTTATAATTTATATATATAATTTATAAATAATTATAATCTTCTGATTATAAAAAAATCCCCAAAAATCTTGAATTAAACCAAACAAAAAAAAATATGCTTGTTTCTGGCTTGGCACGTGATTTAATATTCAGTAATTGTGCGTAGCTGTAACCAGGGGCAGGTTGAAGTGACCAGTGCAGTGGTGGAGGATTTACTTAAAGTTTGTGTTAATTAAAGAGGTGGTCGGACGAGCTCAAGGTGCCCCTGCAGGAGTTCAAAGTATCCTCAGTCCCACATCCACCTGCATGTGAAGGTTTTTTACTACATGAGATGGGTTCTTGGCCCTGTGATCACACTGGCTTCACTCTGATGGGGCTGTCAACACCCTGACAGCTACAGCAGTTGTTTCTTCTGGATTTTGTACTGTGAAGATGATGGAAATCTTGTTTTGGCCAAAGAGTATTTTCTCTTACTGGTGCTGCTGCAGGTAATTAGGTATGGAGTGCTCCCTTTATTTCTTTATATTGGCAAGACATGAGCTATTTCAGCACAGGAGCTCAAATGCTCTGATGAAATGTAAGCTATCCAGTGCTGGCTTCTCAGCCACCACTCAGCATGAAGAGGGACAATTCCAGCTCAGTAAGGGCAGTGGTCTGAGGCAGCCAAATGCCCAGTCTGGCTGCCAGAACAGCACCCTGACATCTTGGAGCTGTTACTAAAGAAGCGTTTAATAATATTTTCCTTATTTTTTCCTCCTTTTTTCTTTGACCAATCCCCCCTGTGGAATATTTTCTATATGTAATATGGTCAAAATTTGTATGCAATTTATAATAGCATTTGACTTCCCATAAGAGTGTTGTGGTAATGGGGTATCACTAATGTGTATGGGACCACAGTTTAGTGATTATTCTCTAGATTTGTTTCAGTGTTCTCCCTCTGTTGCTTTTATTAGATAGGAGAAAATGCTATGCATTTCAAATAAATTTGAGTTTTAAGCCCTATCTCAATCTTTTTTCTGATTTTTTTTTTGTATTCCTACACCCATGAAAGAGTTATGTCTCCTGAACTCCAAAGAATATCTGTGGTTTCCTGTACAAACCTTAGATGTTAATATGTTAATGCAGATATTTGTTGAATATTCTCTGAATGTTTGTGCATAACCACAGAAACAAAGAAGCCTTGAATAAAAGACTTATTTTTATGCCGAATGCACCAGTTTGTACAGAGATAGAATCAAATTTCAAGATACAACCAATGTAGTATGCATTAGTGTCAAGAAAATATTAATGTGGAGTTTATAAGTCCGTGCACTTTCATAGAAAATGGCCATTTCTGGACATGACCATAATTGTATACTTTGGAGAGAAAAGACTTTTCTTATTTGTCTTGGAGTCATGAACAGATTTGAAGTTGTTTTTCAGTGCTGAGGATTTCAGTTTATATGAGGTAGGAGGTTGGAATAAACAGCTTTATTGCTTGGGGACAGCTGTAGTGGTGATGCTTTCATAAACACTGTTTCATGCTGGCATCTATCTTGTTCTCCTTTCAAAAATAATATGTCATTTCATAGTGTGTATTAAATAGGTGAGGCAGTTGGGGGCTACAGTCTGCTTTCAGTTATATGCTGCTGTGTAGATATGAATTCAGTGGCAGAATGTGACTCCATATGTGTCCACATTTAAAAAATTAAAAAAAAAAAAGCCAAACCAAAAGCAGAAATGGCAATTTAACAAAAATACTCATGGTTTTTAATTATCACAGAAAAAGACATGCATCATGTTCAGGTGTGAATATCCTCACACTCCAACAGAGTCTCACTCCCAAAGATGTTGAAGTATGAGCAGGCAGATGATGGACAGGTCTGAAAGGTAAAGGATCAGCAGCCTGTATTGGAGGATACCTGGTGACCTGGTCCTGCCTTTTGTGGGAAGGAGAGCCCAGGTGAGACTGCCTGGTACCCTGTCCAGTCCTGTCTGACCACCTCCAGTGATGGGGAATGGATCACGATGTTCTTAGGGAGGTCCTTTTGGTAATTATATAATTATAATCTTCTGATTATAAAAAAATCCCCAAAAATCTTGAATTAAACCAAACAAAAAAAAACCCACCACCACCAAATCTTTGTGGTATTAAGATAAAATCTTGCCTGAAGCAACTTGTATCTGTAGCCCCTTGTCTTCTCTTTGTGAACAGAAAGCCTCTGTCCTCTCTGTAGCTGCCATTTCAGTACTCAAATAATGTGGTGATGTTCCCCTNCTTCTGCAGCTGTTCTCAGGGTGCCATCTTTCCCAGACATGGTGTTATGGGAAAACTGCCTGAGAACTTTATTGTTGAACAAGGTGATGCTGAGAAAATCTAGTTGTTTACAGAAATCAGGCTGGGAACTGCTTTTGGAACTGCTTTTTACTTTTCCCTCACTTCCAGGCCTTCGTGGCCTTTTTCTCTAAAAACTCTCCACATCCTGTGAACCTTCTCCAATGCATCCTTGTCTGTCATGGACTGTGGCAGCCAGAACTTGCCACAGTTCTGCAGGTGCAGCCTGACAAGCACTGAAAGGAGTGAGACAGCACAGCTCTCTGTGCTGCTGTCTGCTGTAATACCCACTCTGTTTTGCAGAAACTTTTTGGGAAGTGTTGTCACACATGAAAAGTGTTTTCTGACTTGCTAGTAACCATAGACTGCTATTTTTCTGCCCTTTTGGACCAAGCTGTTTAAATAATCCTGTTGTTATGGTAATTTATGGTAATGAATGTACCATACCAGCAGTATGAATAATACTCTCTAAAATTGCAGAGATCCTGTAGGAAGCTTTCTATTAATTATTGCTGTTCATTTTTTGACTGTTTCCTAAATATTTTGTGGAACAATATTGTCTTGTTCTTTTTAGACTTCTGTCTGTCCATGGCAGCAGGTCAAATAATGACATCTGAAAATCTATTAATGGCCCTGGAAAAGCTTTTTGTCTAAGGATGTGTCCATTGTTTTTTTCTTTGTTTTCTTTCTTCATGCTGTAAAAAAGGTCTGTCTTCTCATATGTTTACTTTCTACTCCAGGTGTATATAATATATCCCCATGACTTGTTTATAACAAAAATGCTTTCTATTTTCACAGTGTGCTTGTTGGTGCTGCTGTGCTGTATCTGCATCAGTCCTGATGGCAATGTGGCAGGAGTCAGTGTGTTCAGGCCAGCCTGGGGTGGTGATGGTCACAGCTTCCCCTGCACAGCCCTCCCTGCCTGGGGGAGAGGGGAGAGGGGGCCCTGAGTGAGCAGCACTGAGCAGGAGCCTCAATTACAGAGTGCCACAGTAGTGCACAACTGAAATACATTAGTCAAATTAAAATTTGTCCTCGTTCCCTCAGTGGGTAATACAGTTAATGAAAATAGATCTGACCAAATTAAGATAATTTATTTCATTAGTTTACGGCACTGTAAAACTTTTCAGGGCAGTACAGCCCTTTGGTGCAAACCTGAAATAGATGCAGTTCCACTGTTCACTTCAAAGACCACAAAGGTTAAAACTTTTAAGTGTATTAAAGCAATTCTGTTAATTGTGTCTATAGAGGATTCTCCCTTGCCCTTCCTGGCAAAGTATTCTTAATTTAAAATTCACATTATGCTCGTTCTGCATTCTAGCCTTTTAACCAAAGTGTAAATATGTGATTCCTTGTGTCTTCAAGGCTTAGAAAGAAATTATGCATTTTTGTTTCAGAAGGTGGTACTGGTAGTACATGGTCTTGGTATTTTATCTTTTTTCCCCCTTTCATTTTGTGTTCTTATTTTCTCTGGTCTACCTTTCTCTTCTTCTCACATATGTGCTTATTAATGGTTTGTAATACAAGTTGCTATGGGGAAGGAGCCGATTCCTTGGAAGGAAAGAGGTGCCATATCTACACTCCATTCCCTAAATCCCTTTCCTGTTTTATTTTGTGCAGTCTTAATGCTGTTTTTTTTCCTATGTTCTATCAAAAAGACACAGGAACCACAGAATGACTGGGCTTGGAAGGGACCTCTGTAGGCCAAGCACCTGCTAAAGCAGGTTCACCTTGAGCAGGCTGCACGCAATCATACCCAGGCAGGTTTTGAATATCTCTGGGGAAGAAAACTCCACCAACCCTCTGGGCAGCCTTTTCCAGTGCTCTGTCACCTTCAATGAATTATTATCTTGTTCCTTTCAATTTATAAGAAAGCCCAAGGTCCACAATTTGCTTGGTTTTGTTGTCCAACCAAGCTTTTATAAGTCTACATTAGAAACCAGACTGGAAATTACTTAGCTTAAGCTTCACATTAGCCTAATTTTTAGTTAACCTAATTAGTGCTGTAGAATTTTCTTGACCTTAAATAGAAAAATAAGTGCCTTTACTTATTTTTAATGCTCTAATTTTCTTGCTGATACAATTTTTCTTCTAAATGGCTTGTTACTTATTTTAAAGTAATAATTTTATTATTAATTTGTAATAGAAGTTTTAGTCCTTCCTACACTAAAATAAAAGCACTTCCTACACTAAAATAGACTTTTCTGGACTGGAAGCATGGATGTGAGAGCTCTTGGCTTCTCCTTAGAGTTTTTTGAAGAGGTTCAGGTAAATCACTGCTGAGACCTTCCAGTCAGTTAACTCCAAGCAGAACAGAAATAAAGACAAAGTGGTTATTTTGGGCAAGGGAAAAAGAAAGATTTGATATGAATGCAAAACATATTTTTATTTAATTTATTGACTAATAGCAGGAGGATTTTCATATTCTTTCTTTCAATGATTTTTTTTTCACTAATTGTGAGGAAGGTGCTTTCAGGAAAGGGCCAGTTTTATTCTTTCTGTTGTGGAAGTGATAGTTATTTTATCTTCCATTAATGGAAATAGGAAAAGTCCTTAAAATCCTGTGTGGACAGGTCATTTTAATGACATGGTTGCACTTTGCTGTAAATGGGAATGATACTGTGTAACTCAGAGTTAATAATTGAGTTATGTGGAAGTAATTTGTCTGGGTTTTTGTTTTATTTTGGGTTTTAAATTTAATCTTGATTTTATTGCTTAAGTATGAGCATTTCATTATTGAATGTAGTACTCTCTGGCTGTATTAAGTGGTTACTGTAATTTATAGGATACTTTGAGAAATGTCATGATTCTCATGAAGCGACACAGCGTGATTTAGAGAGTGCAGCAGCGGAGTGAGTGCAATTACGTAATATGACCTGGTTGATGTGAGATACCATAAGATTTTAATTTATTTCCTCAGTATAACTGGGTGAGAAGAGAAGATAATAGGCCAGCCCCACCAGTTCATTCAATGGCTCATTTGAAAATAAGTCCATGCTAAATTGATCATGAAACTACTTGGAGTTGCATATGAAATGGTCAACTTCCTATGCAGGGCCAGGGAAGGGGCGAGCAGGGACAGCAGGAACTAAGTGGGTTAGGAAATGAGGATGTATGAAGTTATTTACTTCTGTATATGTCACATACAAAACAGAAAAAAACCAAAAATCTCTCTCTTTTTTTGTAAATACTTTTATTTGATCTGATTTAATAAATAATTAAAAATCTTTTCAAAAGCCCCAAGCACTAAATGCCAGCTGCCTTATGGCACTGGTGAGGTTTTTTGCTGAATCCCTGTGCCAAAGAAAGAACACCAATATGAAACTGATGCAGTTACTCTGAGTGAGGGAGATTTCATACTCAGAATAGACAGAATTAAAGCCAAACCAGCACAACTAGTGTTTCCATGAAGAAGCAATCGACTGGAAGAACAAAAGTTTCTGTAATAAACTGTTGTAAAGATTTTACTTTTCAAAAACATACTACTTGTAATTTTGCTCTCCTCAATGTGATATTTTAAAAATAAGAATTGTTGCCCAGATTCCATATTAAGGTGTTACTTTCATGCCATCTGCATGTGGTTACTTCAACTTCATTTGGATTAAAATTTTTTATGCTGCTCTTTCTAGCCAAGAGTTGACTATTTATGAATTTGAGAACAATCAGTTGGCTATTATTTTAATTTGCCATTGAAAACATTGCTTGTTTTCTCAATTTAAAAATCAGGGCAGTATACATAAAAAATTATTCCTAAAATGAGAGGGGGAAAAAAATTATCCTTTGGTTTGTGTACTGCAGGCATTTTTACAGACTATGCCATAAACACATGTAGAGTGAGGTACCCAGTATGATCAAAGCCTCTGGTTCTCTTACTGTTTCTTCAAAATACTAGGCAGGAAGCCAGTGTTCAGTCATTTTGTTTCAAATCTTAATTTCCTCTTCCTTTTGTGGTACCCTCATTTGTCTTCAAAAATCTTTACTTTCCTAATGTGTAGGAACTCACGATTGCTTATAATTTCCACTCATTTATCCAAAGCACAGACTAAATTAAATGTCCCAAAAGAAAGTGGCCATATCTGTGAGCATCTCTGTTTAAGATTATTGCAAGTTGCATTGAGTATTCCATCATAACATTTTTATTTATCTTGGTTTTCTAGGCAATAGTTGTTACAACAAAGCACAGACTTCATAAAGCAAGCCCATCAGTAGTTCTTCCTTGTAGTTACACTTCACCACTATAAATAGCTTTCTGTTCATGAAAACTCCTTTAACTCATCCTCTCATCAGAACTGATGAATTTTTCTGGTGACTTAAAGGTCTTTAAAACTGTTCTCTATGCAAGAGACATAATTTTATATTTCAGCAGGATAGTGGGTATTGTAGCATTATGGAAATTAATGTGGCTCAAGGACTCTGACAGGTTTTTTTTTTCTCTAAATTATTAAATGTCAGTCTTACTGAAAAACTGAAGATTGGGTAGGAGGCACTTCAGCTCCATACTGGTGTGTCAGAGGACAGCAGAAAATACTGGGATGTGGGCTGGGAAATACGTAGGGGAAAAAAATAAGTTGATATATTATAGTCAGTGTGAACCCACATATCTACCTACACCATTGCAGCACAACTCCTTAATGACTGTTTAATTTGATGGCTTTTTGTGTTTGAGGCACTTCATGCCTGTCAGATAAAAGGAGGAGCAGTAGAAGAGCTGTGCCCTCCCATGGTGGCCCCTGGGGCTTTGAGCACGTGCATGTCAGGCATGCTTTGACTTGTCCTACTCCAAAGGCAAACCTCAGAAAGCTTGGGTGAAACCAGAGCAGTGCTTGCCTCTGCTGAGTGCAGCTGGGACCGTTCTGGGTGCTGGGAGTCACTGTGAAACCACCTGGGGCCGTTTCAGCAGAGCAGGTGGAGCTGCTGGGGCTCGCTCCAGCTGGGGGTTCTGCAGAGAAGTGGAGCCTCTCTGGGCCATCTCAGCCAGGAGACTCCACAGAGTTAAAGTTCATGTGATCTGTGATGCAATCCTTGTTTGCCAGTTAGAACACAGCAGCCTTCACGTTCATTTTTGCAGTTCAGCTTTGTTATTGCTCATCAGTGTAAACACCGGAATTAAATGAAGTACAAATCCATACTTGTTTGCATACTAGAAATACAGAGCAATTCATTAGCTGCTCATTTTTAGGAACACTATTTTAATGTTTTGTCACTGATGACATGCATATACATACACATATATGAGCATCTCTGTGTTAACATGTGTCCATATATAGCTTCTAAAACTTTTAGACAAAGCTTTTTAATGTAATTTTTTTTACATTTATGTTGCTGAGTCCTCAGTAGTTTTCCTTATATTTTGTGCTTATCTTGATATCACCAGTAATTGTTTTAGATAAGAAAGTGCCCAGTATAAACTTCTGCATACTGGAAGAGGTAGTAAATAAATATAATTTTTTTTTTATAAATTAGACTCTTTTTTTTTTTAGCCTTGCAAAAAACAGTGTCTTTATGGCTATATCTACAGCAACCTGAAATGACAGTGATGGCAGAAGATGCTGGGTTTGCGCAGTCATGCAGACCAGCATCAACTGAATTCATTTAACAATCTGGCAAATTGGTGGTTTTGGAAAGTTGGTGATCTGGAAAAAATCTTGTGTTTTTAAAATAATAATAATAATGATTCAATTTTAGTTTCTAAGGAAATCTTTCCGGAAAGGCGGAACTTCAAACATACAGTTCTTACACATCAATTTCTTCATTTTCAAATCCTAGATTATTTTTGTTTCCCTGTTTTAATGTCGATAGTCTAAACTGGGATAGCTTTTAGGTAATTGTGGTGATTAAAATCTAGGAGACCCTTAATAAGACTGCAAAGCTGTTAGTGTGGCAGTGTTTCACAACCTGGGAATCTGGGAAGCACAGTCCTGCTTGCATCTGGAGCAAGACGCTTGAATATCATTTCAAGAAGGAATGTTTCAGAAATGCTCAAATAACCAGCTCATGCTCAGTTCCATGGTATTATAAATCTGTAAATGGATTCTGCAAGTCACCTCTCTAATCTCAGTGACAAAGTTAATTTTTTTCCCCCCTGAAGACATTAATTTCACAGTGTGGGATAGTTTAACTTGCTTCCCTTCTGTTTTAGTAGACTGGCAGAGCAGATATCACTGTCCCTGACACATCATTTTTTCTCCATACAGTACAGTGTACTTTGGGACTGTAGCACAGCAGTAGACTGGCCCAGGAATCACAATCTGGGCTTATTGTCTTTGTGTATCCTCAAGGAGTAATATTTTAAAGTCACTGCATCTGTTGGTACTTAAGAGCATGGTTTTTACGTTTAATTTTTGCCAGTTTTTACCATCTGTGTGTCTGTTTTTTGGCTCCTCGCTTTAATTTTTCAGTTTAATTTCTCAGTTGCACTGGGATTGCTTTCTCTTTCTCACACATGCTCTTTTTGAGTCATCCATGAACCTATATTAAAAAAAAGAAGAAATTATTTACAGCAGTTGCATAATAAAATTCTTGGCCTTGACATTTTGATTTTTTTTAATGATCTCTTTATATTGAGTCTCCTAGTAAATGCATGTCATTTTTGGAAGTGAAATAGACTTATTAGACTTTGTTTAAGTTTTAAAAAATTACTTTTGGATTAAATTAAAGCATTTTGGCGGGAAAAGCTAGCTTGATCACATTCAACACATTCTAGTCTTTCATACTCATTTAGTTTTTAATGCCCAGGAGGGAACAATTTTCTTGAGAAATCTGTGTTATAATCATAAACAGACATAATTCAGTAATTTTCTCATGAAACATTGGCTGAAGTTCTCGCATTAATGACTTGAAGCTCACACGAGTGGGAAGGTTTTTGTTTAAATTCCAAGAAAAATACTAATGAAATACATTAAAATAGAAACAAAATATACAAGCAGCGTGTCATGGGCTGTTTTCAATAAAAATGATGTATCTTCATCAATTGAATAAATGTCTCACAAAGTCAGGCATGTTCTAGCATTTCAAGAATGTTCTGATAGTACTTGAGTCATTTTCTCTGATTATCCCTGATAATTTTTTAACAAAAGATTACATTGTGTAAATAAATGTTTAATGTACAAGGGTAATTGTATAGCACATTTATCAAATGTTTTGCTTCTGTATGCGTTTGAGAGTATTGAAAACTCCACTGCTGCTCTGATCTTTTTCTGGACTTACATATTTTGCCTCTCATTTAAAACATAATACATTCCTTAAGGTCAAATTTAGTGGCTTTTTAAAAGCATGCTAGTTTCTTTTTACCCTCTTTCAAATATTTGTAATTGAGAATTTTAGAGTTTGTATTTACCTCCTGGTGTACTTGCTTGCTCTTAGTTGATTTTCAGATCAGAATATGCACTTGCTTCCCTTTTGATCTTCCCCCCCTCTTGGTTTCTAATGAATATTTTGTGTAGTGCTGCACAAAACACTGACTAAGGATTATATTAAAATACCAGCATTGGCAGGTAAAAACATGTTCCTCTTTGAATATGTGTCTCCTGTAATCTATAGTGCCCCCTCTCTTTGTGTGGGCTGCTTTGCATTATTAACAATACTGTAGATTATCACAAGACCAAAAAAAGTAATACTTTGTTCACCTGAGAAACTTTTTTTGAAAGGAGGTGTTGCTGTGAATTTCCAAGGAGCAGAATTGGATCTCTTCTCTTCTGTCTGCATGTGCCTCTAGCTTTTCCTAAAAACACTGTAACCACCTTTTCCTGTGTTCCAGAGCTAGAAGGGCATGGTGGTTTTCCCTCTAGGTATTTGAGCTTTCATTCCTACCCAATTCTTGTTGTGTCTTGCTGTAAACTTTTTTGTTTAGAGGAAGAGGACTGTTAGTGCTTATTTTTAATTATCAGTTGTCATTAAAAACCATAGTGGTATTTTCCACATTTACTAGTAGAGATTCAAACTTTATTTGAGTGGTAACAGAAATTATTTAAATTACATGTTTGCAAATTTGAATTCCAAAATTTTTCCCAGCTCCAAGGATTTTATTACTGTCAAGTTTAAATTCGTGATTTCCTGACAAATATTCTGTTACTGTAAGTAAAGAGAAAAGCTGAGTGAGCAAAAGTGGTATCCATTTCCCAATGTGCTGAGAGATGAGCATGTTTTTATTACTCTGTAAAAACTTGGAGTTGATTTAGAGTTGATAATACGTAATCAAGAGACTGCTGATTATTTGTTATCCTGTGGCTTGACTGGTAAAAATTTGTGTGTTTTCAAAGTTGTGAGTATAAAGTAAGAATAAGAAGCAGCATGCTTTCAGTACTGTGGTCTGTTGGAAAGTGCCAGTCACCTCTGGTGTCTTTTTTTCTTGCCTTTACATGGAAAGCAAGTTGTCTCATATTCTCATGAGATGGAGCTGTAATACCATGAGAGCAAAACCTTGCATGCATTGGTCTTCTCATAGTGTCAGTTTACGTTGGGCTGAGAGAATTCAAGTAGTATTAAATATTCCAAATGCAATGATGAGAGCAATCCATCTCAGCATCCCCTCTGAACTGGAGCCTTGCTCTTACCTTGAATTTTAACTAACTATGTAAATCTAAGGATAACCTACATTTGAATGCCAGACACTCAGCTGTACTTCAGTGTATGTTTTAAAAGGCTTGTGGGAAGCTCGATGTAAACTTTAGTCTTAGGTGGTTTCCCAGCTGACTGGTGTGTTGAATTCATTGAGAATGGGAAGGGCTGGTTCAATTCATTTCCATCCCTTGTATCTCAGTCATTTTCTGCAACCATGCATAAGGATTGATTGCCATAGCAACAGTGTTTTAGCTTGTACTACTGTGAATGTGGTTAATGATAATAGAATTATCTACTCATTTTAAATCCTGTTATATTATTAGGTCATCTGAGCCATCCTCTTGCTATGTATTGAGTTATTCCCTGTAGCCTATCTTGTAGTTCTTTGTCCATGCTGCTTTTACATGTGTTGAGCAGTGGGGATTCTGCTTCTTCCCTTGGGAGACTTTCGAAATCTGATACATCACTCCATTAAGGATTTTTTCCTGATATTTAGCCTCATTTTACCTTCTTTCTTCCAGCTACATGGATTTGTACCACATGGAAGTTCTGTTTTATCTTTTTCCATATCCTGAATTTAATCCTTCTTTTTTACCTGTGTAGAATATAGCAGCTTGATATTTGTGTATTTCTGGTAGGATTTTCTTATAGAGAAAGGCAGGTTTTTAAATATACCCTTTATTCTTCTTTACTACCTCATTTTGGCAGGAAACTCCCTTGTACTCAGCTACTATTTAGATTACCTGAGTTACATTGACAAAAAGCTTCCAGCTTTCCCAAACAGTTTAACTGTTTGCTGCAGCAAATGCACCACTGCATGGGTGCTTCTTGTGTGTGCATCTGTGCCTTGCTTTGCCTGATGTTCAGTGGTCTCTGGTGGGTGGGAAGATGCAATTTTATTTTTTTTTTTAAATAAAGGTGGAGGGATGTTCCTTGGTGCTTGCTACAAGTCAGTAGAAGTCCCCTCTCTGTCCTTCTTGTATGGCCAGGCTAACAGTGGATGAGAATTGGTATCTCTGTTCCCCTCCACACCCATGGGCTGCACACTTCACACTCTTTTGCTGGGTTTCCAAATCCACCTTCCTACATGGATTTTCCACCATAAAGAGAAATATTTTCTAGTCATGTCCAAAGAGACATACAAGTGGAAATGCAGTTGTCTTCTTCACTTCAGACATTTCAGACTCTCTGCTATGTGTAGGTCAAGCAGACCAGAAATTAGTTTAAAACAAATAAATTATATCATTTTTTTCCATGCAATGGTACTGTAGGTTAGCTGCCTATATATTGCATTATTGGCCTACTCCATGTCTGCTTTCTGCAGTGTTGTTGTGGAGCTGGTAAATAAGAAAGAGAAGTAATGTAATCTTTCCAGTAATCTGTTGTTTTCACTGCTACTTAATGCTTTTTGACTAATTTTCTTCATGAATATTTGATGCCATACTGTTGCCCATTTTCTTCTGTTTTATTCATCTACAGTATAAAGAAGTACTTATTACATTAATATTCATCCATACTACCCCACGAGGGCAAAAGACTAAAGGGAATTGTTATTTGAAAATACTTTTAGAGCTAAATTTGATGCAGAATTATTTCATGCTGCAGTTAAAACCAGATATATTAAATATACCTCAATATTATCACAGACTAGTTATTTAATGTATGGTAATTTTTTGCTGGTTTTTTGGTGGTTTATTAGTTTTTGAGAGGTGATACTTTTTACAGGATTCTTCCCTTTGAAGCTTAAGCTAGATCGCGTTTCTCAGAATTCTTTGTATTGCATTTATTTGTGTTTCAATTTCCTCAGTCACCAGGATTCTCAGTCTATCAGTGTAATATAGTGAAGCCTCACAAAACTCTTTGATTATATTTTAAAAGATTGTTTTACACCTAAGTTGTGTTTTACTGGCAAGTTTGATAACTTTGTTTTGAACTTACTCTTCCACTGTTTGGAATACATGTATGGCAGATATTTAAGTTTTGTTGTTTGTTTTTATTTTAATCAAACTGCAAAAATATTCTAAATATTAATACTAAGGAATCATTCTGAGCCTGTAAATAGATGAGGATAGAACACAAAAAAGAAGAGTCAGTAACCTGCTGATTATAGTAAATGAAAATTCATAGGTTTAGAACTAATCTGTTTTGTTTCTCCCTATTTTTTCTTCAAATAATATAATCTTATGAGAACACCATGAGCTTTATTAATTTCAGTGAGGAGCCTTTGAGCCTTTGTCACAGAATTTTCTAATTTTTTTTCTAAATTGGTTTTCCCTTTATAGTAAATCAGCTTTATAAGACAACATGGCCTTTACCTTGTCTCAAAGGTCCACTCTCTGATTCACTCTTGCAGTCCTATAATGATAAAACAGATAATTTTCTGTTTCCCATCCAGTCAGTCCTGGTAGATGAGTGTTGTCCTTGCACTGCCCTCTGCAAGAGCAGAGCTGGCCATGGCAAGGTGCTGGACTAGCCCAGCTGGCTTGGCTGAAACTTGATGTGTTCTGTGACACTGGAAAGTGGCAATGGCCAAAGATCTTGCCCAGGGATGTAGAGAAAGAAGCTCTCAGTGCAGCTGGATTTCTAAAGAGACTTTGTACTGAAATCCCAGCATTTGCTCGTTCTTCAGGGCTCTTCAAGCTTCCCTTTCCTAGTTTGAAGAAAAAAGCTTCTGAACGGACTTGCTTCCATCTGGTTTCCTAAAAGTATTTTGTTTTCCAGGGTCAGAAAATAGCTGGGAAGAGTTAAAGTAAAATGAACATTTTTTTCAGGAGGTCTTAGACTAGACTAGCTTCATTGATTAGCTCATCTGGGATTCAAATGTGATTTTTTGGGAAATTGACAAGTTCCTGTACATTTTGAAACCTTCAACCTGGCTTTAGCTAGTTTGTAACTGATTAAGTGACAACTAAGAAAACCCTGTGTCAAAATCAGAATGTTGAAATGTGGGGTTTAACAGTGTTTATACTTTTGGGACTTAGCACTGTCTATGCTTTTTTAATCCTAATTGACAAACGTTTTTCTGGTTCCTTACTGAATTTTGCTCCCCCAAATGCTACTGTTTGTTTAAAAAGTATTCATGTAGACATCAATGCATAAAGTGCTGTGAGCGATGAGAAGCACTCAGGTACATGCTTCTGTAGTGTATCTATGACTTCTTTATTTTCACCTTTTTTGGGGTGGGATGGATGGAAAGGAATTCAACCACAAGATGTATTTTTTCCCTTTCTGTTAATGCATCTTAATACATTCAAGAAATAGAATTTAAAAGCATAGTTGTGCCTCTGTCTTAATTTGGTCTCCTCTAAGGAAAATGGTAGAATTTTAGTAATTCATATGGTTGTTTAGTAACCGCTTATATGGTGACAAATAAAGTTCTGCTGTCGATTAGAAACTCGCAGGGAAAAAGCAAATGATGGAAAATAGGTCAGCAGTGTGCAAGGGCAAGAGGGATTTATTCCTGGAAAGCCTGCTCATTTTGAAAGAGGGGGAGTTGCTGATGTAGCGAGTTCAGTGAACAAGACACAATTATTTAGATTAGTTGAAAATAGGTAGTGTTTTGAAGAAGGTAATAAAAGAGGGATGATATTAAAAGAGAGATGGACATAGTGCAAGTTACTGAACACTGAAATGAGTGCCTTGAGCTGGTTTTAGGACTGCAGATGAGCAGTATCCTTTCAAACAGTCTGAGGCCACAGCAGTAGAGACATTTTCAGTCGTCTCTGCTGCTGAAAGAAGCAGTCTTGGCCATGCTTTGCTTCCTCCCTTGTGCCTCCCTAAGCTTTTATGAGGCTGTTAATTAGACTGAACTGGACCAGCCTGGGAAATGTAACCAATTAAAATTGTTTTTATTAAACATTAATTTTAATTTAGATCTTTTGTATAATGATGCAAATGCTTGAATAAACTGAAAGGAGAAGGTGGACAGAGGAATCCAGTGCCAGACATGACCATCTGGGGAGGAGAGAAGAGGAGACTGCTGCTTTCAACAACCCACATCTGTGGTTTGTGCTGGCCTTGCAGGGTAATGAAATGCCAGGCTGAGGTGTTATTATGGGCTGCAGGAAGGAAATACAATTGCTTGGAAGTACTGAACCACCATCACACATGCTGAATTTAGTCCCAACTGCTCTGACTTGGTGTGGAAAAGGAGGGGAAAGAATTGCAAATGGAAATAAGATCTCTGAGAAGAAGTTGAAAAATAACTAATTTTATTGAGGAGCTGGGATCTCTTCTGCTGCCACAAATGGTAATAAATGAGTTATTTCTTGAAGTGCCTGTTCTTTGTAACAGGGAGTCTGTGAAGGGCCTGTGGACCTGTGGTTGTAGCAGCTGTGTGACGTCCTACACTTTGTTTCTTGGTACATTTTACACAGAGAGGTTGTCTTTGGTGCTCCCTGGATAGCTCAGTGAGGTGATGATGATGAAGTTTGGCTGTTGGTGAGGATGAAGTTTTGTGTTTTATCACGTGTTGTGTAAGGGTTTTGCATGGCAGTGCTGGTGCAGGCCCAGGTCCTGGCCCTGCATGCTGGGCCAGGCCCAGGTCCAGGCCCTGCTGCCCTTTGGTCCTGGGCCTGCACCAGCACCTATGCACAATGCACAGGCCCAGGTCCAGGCCCAGGACCAAAGGGCTCCAAGGGAGCTGTTCCAGCCTTGTCCAGCCCATCCTCCAAGAGGTGATGGGGCCCTGGTGCTGCCTTCTTGGTTAAGTTCAGGAGTACATCTAAATACATTTACATTTTTCTTAAACTAAGGCTCTGTCCATCTCAGAGACATCACCCAAAACTGAAAGCATTTAATGCTGGAGATGAACGTCAAAAATAGGGAAAATATTTTTGCCTCAGTTTCCTTGAATAAATTGGAGAATAACCTCTAATCTTCTTCCTGTGGGTGCAGTGAAGCTGAAGTCATTATTGTCCGTGAACTGCTTTTGCCATACTGTGCTGGAAGGCACTACAGAAGCACTGAGTAGTATTTATTTTAAATTTGATTTAATGCTTTTGATTAAAAAATTAATAAAATTGTCATAGACCAGATTGTAACCCTGTAGGCACTTGGAATGGAGCATTTGTAAATGAAGCATTTACTGAGAAGTTTGAAATTGTTTTTCATGTTGATTTCAACAAAACAAATTGAGCAAAGGACAATGAAAAATGCTATAGCATTTTCTGTTATTAAAATGGTGAATTTGTTTGGTGCCTAAGGTAAAATTCATGTTGTGCAAAAGACCAAAAAAGAAAATTTTACAGCATAACAGGGAAACTCAATTGAGGCAATTTTAGAGGAGTTTCTCAGTGGAATGAGGTGGAAAAAAAAAGTGGAATGCAACTATGAATTCAGCAAAAAAGAAGTAATAGGTGAAACTGCAAAATGGTGAAATCTCATCACTCAAAATTTCATAGGAGCTGAGAGCAGGCTTGGGTGCCTTGTCCCTCTGCATCAAGGCCAGGTGTCCTGCATCACCATCACAGTGTGGTGCTCCCTTCTGGGTCTTCCTTCTCTGGGACTTGGGGCCAGAATCTTGCCTGGTTTTGTTCTTTTAGGGAAGGAAGAGCTGGAACAGGAAGACCCAATGTTAAGATACGTGCATGTTAGGGCTCCTTCACCTCAGGTGTGTTTGTCCATCTGCTTGATGTGTAACACAAAAGACCTTTTGAAACAGATGTATTGGGGTTTTTCCTTTTGATCAGTATGAATATAAATTTAAAAAGTCATAAACCAAAGCTATATGTTAGCAAATCCTAGCAAATGAGAAGTGGAGGTAAGTCACTGTCTAAATGAGAGGAAACCTGTGGATTTTTCTTTAAGCAAGATGATAAAATATTAAAATATCAGTGTAATTGAGGGCAGTGTAATCCTCATTAAGTTTGCTGATGACACCAAGCCGTGTGGTGTGGTTGACATTGTGGAGAGAGAAGGGATGCCATCTGGAGGGAACTGGACAGGCTTGAAAGGTGAGCACATGCAAACTCCATGAAGTTCAACAAGGGCAAGTGCAGGCTGGGTGAAGAATGATTTGAGAGCAGCCCTGAGGAGAAGGGCTTGGGGGGTGTTGGTTAAGGAGGAGCTGGACATGACCTGAAAATGTGCATTTGCAGCCCAGAAGGCCACACATGTTCTGAGCTGCATCCAAAACACTGTGGGCAGCAGTGAGAGGAAAGTGATTCTGGCCCTTTGTCGCAGACATTTCTTCATAGAAATCCTTTCTTTGGGATTTGTTCATCTTCTGGGAAGCTGAGGCCCCAGAAGAAGAATGTAAACAATTGTTATGGGCTGGTGTGGAATGCAACAGGTGCNTGGGGCTGTTTAGCCTGGAGAAGAGAAGGCTCTGGGGAAACCTTAAAGCACCTCATAGTACTTAAAGGGAGCTTACAGTAAAGGGACTTTTTGCAAAGGCATGTGGTATGGGAGAAGGGGAAATTGCTTCAAACTGAAAGATGTTAGGTTAGATATTAGAAGGAAGTTCTTTACTGTCAGAGTGGTGAGGCACTGGAACATCCAGAGAAGAGGATGCCCCATCCCTGGAGGTGCCCAAGGCCAAGCTGGATGGGGCTCTGAGCAGCCTGGTCTAGTACAAGGTGTTCCTGCCCACAGCAGGGGATTTGGGTTCCTGCCCATGGCAGGGGATTTTAGCTAGATGAACTCAAAGGACCATTTCAAACCAAGGCATTCCATGATTTTTATGATTCTTTGGCAAAACTAACAAGGGGATTGTTAGTAACACAAAACCAAAAGCTTTCAACGTTACATTTTCTAAAGGAGACAGAACTCAAAAAATATATCCTAAGTTTAAGCTCCCACCAATGTATAGACTTTTGCCTTATTGAAAAACAGATATTTTAATCGAATTTTTAAAAAGCTAAGTCTTCAGTGAGCTTTCTGATGTAATTTCTGGACAGTCCTGAACCATGCTGAGAAAAATATCCAGAATTGAATTTTGTTATTAAGATGCCTGTGTGAGTAAAATGATGTTTTGTGTGACAGGGAAGAGAGTGCTATACTTTTACCTTGCTTCTAAATTGACTCTTATGTTCAGTGCTCCAGGGGATTGAACTGTTCTGTACTTGGCTGAAGCCAGCAAAATCCTTGCATGCTGATACAGATCTGCAAATCAAGTAACAAGGGACCATTTCAGATTAAAAAAAAAGAAAAAATAAATGAATAAGGATAAAAGAGCTATGAGACCTGTTTGAAAATTGCCTAATGACAAATTCAAGTTGCTAAATAAGAAATGCTTTTTGTATCTTTGAAAAAAAAATCCTCAGAAGAAAGTCACGGTCTTTGAAAATGTGAGGTGAATAATAATATATTCAGGAGTGTTACAGGGAAAATGTGAAGTGATTAATACAGAGTTGTCTCCTTTCCTTTGTCTCAATATCAAGAGGGAACTGTGTGACTTATCTATAATACATCTCTGCAGAAGTCCTTTAGATCTCTAAACTTATAGGTGGAGGCGTGTACACTTGGTTTTCTGCAGGGAAAGTGTGTCCCAATTTCATGTTTCCATTGTCATTTTTTTTGGCGTTTTAAAATCACGCAGGACTTAATGCCTTTTTTTTTCCTGGTGTCTGTATACGGAATGAACTAACTTGTCAGATTAAAGGGAAAAGTATTTAAAATTCTGTTGCTCTACATTAGTTACAAGCAGGTGAATTCAGTGTGGAATCTATTTATAGGAGAACTAATGGATGTGCCTAACTTGACCTACTTTAGACTACTCAACAGAAAAAAACAAACACAATGTAGTTGTAGCACTGCCATGTAATTTGGTTTTTTCCTACCTTAAGAACAAAATAATTCATTGTTATGTGGCCTTCTAAATATATATGTATATTTAGAAGCTTCTATATGTGTATAGAAGATATCTATGTCTAATCCATATCATCTATATAAGTATATATATCTTGTATATGTATTTATATTTGTATCTTATATATGTGTTTATATTTATTTCCTGGATGCCATAGTAACAATCCATGTTAGGAGTATATTGTGGAGTGTTTTTAGTTCCTCAAACATCAACTTCTCCATATCAAATGAATCTTTCTGGTCCTGAAATCCCAGAACTAAATTACCTGACATTGTGGAGTAGGAAGAACTCAATTTCTAAAAGAAAATTAGACTTCCTTTAGTAAAAGTCATCCCTATTGTGAAAAAATTCAAGTGAAGCACCTTCTACCAAAGCAGGGGCAGTTTCCCCTCTGTGTGCAGGTATCACATGAGTTGGCAAGGGGTTATCTATAGGAGCAGTGTATGTATCAGATGAAAGGGAAAATAAATTGGATATATGAAGTCATCAACCAGAGTGTGTTTGTTACATTCCAAGCACTACACTTATGTTGGTTCACCATGTGGGGATGTCTCTGTAATTGAGGTAATTCCTGCATTATGCAAGGTAGATGATAACCAGGCCTGGCCTTTGGGCTGAACTTTGCAGGGGAATTTGATTATACATTGACCTATAATTGTAGCCTTATTTCAAGTAAGGCTGATAACTATTTCCTTTGCCGATACTTCTCATGATTCTGACGTCTAAGTAAGACTTTGAATCTATATTTCATATGAGCCCTAATATTTGTTTTACACTGGCAGATCTTGGTGGTCTGTATGTCAGTCTGTGAATCATGTGAGAAGAGTATAAAATTTCAGAGATTTGAACATGGAAATATTTTGTAGATAAGCCTTATTTAAAACAAACAAAGAGCAGACTTACACCTGTGAAACAGATATGTTTTGAATCCTGAGGAAAAACAGAAAATGGAACAAAGACTTTAACTAGGCAGTTACACAAAATGAGCCCATTTTTAAGGCAACAATCAATTTGAGGTAATTTGTTATAGTTGTACATGGGTCTGTGAGAGTTACTTCTCTTTGTAATACGATGGACACATCTGTAATTTACTATTGATCAGATCTTCAGAAAGTTCTTTGGATGCTTCACTTAATATTACAAGTGTGACAATCTGTGCTTTATATATTTCAAATATGGAGCATGTAAGAGGTTAGTGCTTTATTGTTGCATCCAGTCTTTTGGTTGATTTTATCACCAATTTAATGTACAAGGGTAATTGTATAGCACATTTATCTTAAAGATTAATTTTAGTGGGCTCCCCAATAGGCAGCACTATAAGTGCTGGGAAGCCTTGTCTGGTCCTGCCAAATCTTTTCTGGCCATTCTTATTAGCTATGGTTGGTTTTACTTACAAGCTGCTCTGTAAGTGAACTGTCTGACAAATTCATTATGTGATGAAATGCCTTGAGTTTTGTAGTTCTTCATATACTTGGCATCTAATAAAATGTTTAAAAAATAGGTTATGCAGTGCAGGTGTTACCAGGTGCTAAGAAAAGGAAGAGATGAAGCACATCTGGTATCTTAGAGCAAGAAGCATTTTGTGGCTTAGCATCCTAAGCTGCTGCTGAGACATTTGAGATCCATTTTAATATTTCTGCTTTTCAAAGTGTCACATCCAAGAGTCTTATATTTGCCTTTGCAAGCATGTAATATTATCCTCAACATGTTAATAAGGAAATGCACTTGTGAGTTATTTTTGCCACTGTCATATAGCAAGGCAGTGTAGGAAATTAGAAAGGACCCAATATTGTCTTCATTTTAAGTTTCTCTTTAATATAATAAATGTATCATCA
>WBNQ01054754.1:0-14036 GCA_013401375.1 Spizella passerina | reverse complement strand
TTCTCAATAGGCATAGCAGACAGATTTTTTAAACTTGCTACATGCTGTCTTCCCCACTGTGTACCAGATGAAGGTGAAAGATAATGAGCTTCCCTGTGACCCCCATAGAAGATCACTACAGATATTCTTTGCATTTTTATTTAATAGCAATTTTCTTATGCATAAGATTCTGAATTTTCCTCATGGCAAATATTGTATAGCAAAAATATACCCTGAATCAGGCTTGAATTCTATTCACTATTTACGTGACAAGAAGTTACAAGCACTGAACACTAACAATGTTTTGTGAATTATGGGGATATAGCAATAGAGTTGCACTACAAGGCAAGTCAAACCACCTGACCAATCAACTAATTTGTTCTTTAAAACTTCCTCTTAAATAGCAATGCTTTTTGATACTACCAGCACTTTCTTTTCCTTTCAAGCATTTTTCTGGCATTATTTTGCTTGCAGACTTTATGCAAAACCTTTGAAGAGAAAAAAAACCACACATTTTTCTCCAACAAATGTGTGTAAATGCATCTGCTCTTGTATTCCAAATTTAAAATGCATATAATGTATTGTTGATTAGCTATCTTCATTAACTGAAATATCACCCAATCCAAGCCTTTCTCAAAAACCTGTATGCAAGTAACACTACTGTATTGTTTTGCTTTATTAAGTCCTACCTGTTTGTTAAGCCAAATGTAAAGTTCCCTAAGTAATAAAACACAATGGCTATAATAGAAGTGTGAAAATCTCCATTTTCTTTTTTAAAATTAAGAAGCAGCCTGTTGAATGTACTCAGTTCTAAAGCTGAGGAAAAAAGGCAGAAGGAAGGATGGTGTGTTGCCCCTTCCCTCAGAACTGACACATAGGGATCAAGTTACTCTTGAAGAATGCAAAAGTTTACTCATATTTATTTTGTTTTTCTCTCATAGAAGAATGGAAACCTGGATACAAAATGCAGGATTTATCAAATGCTACCTGAACCTCTTGACTACTTATCATGATCATAAAATTATCACCTACCTCCATCAAAACACTTCTTCTTGTTCTCAAGGTCTTTTTTAAGGGCACACACATCTGCTATCACTTCCCTTACTGCACTTAGATTGAACATACTTTTCTGTTTCGACAGCTATCAACACTTGTCTTTGGAGCTTGGGTTCCAAAGTTCCTTGAGACTTCCTCCATCCTGATTTCAATGTAAAAAGTAATTGCATAAATGGCACTTTGTCAAGACAATGCAAAGCACTGATATCCATGTCACTCTAAATTTCATTTGACATGTCTTTCAGCTTACACCACCCTTCTTTATGTAGTCTTATAAACACTAACTGCTCCCAGGAAACATTCCTCATGGCCAATCACACACAGCTCCACTAGATTAGAGTAACTGCTTCCAAATACTGCAAAATGTTCTTCTATTGCTTCATGATGCATGCTGAGATAACTTTCTCAGTTACAAAAAAACTCAAAACAAACAACCACAAGAAATACACCACAGACAAACAAAAACAAGATAGCAACAACAATACAGCAAACAGCTGTTCCACTGCCTGGCCAGGAGATAAAATAAGCATTGGGGGATGGATAGTAGAGGGTAGGCTAAGGGTAGGGGAAGGCTAAAGGCAAAGAGGAAGGGCAGGGAAAAGTTTAGGGGGAGGATAAAAGAATCAGTTTGGCCTTGAAATACAAGTGCATCTGCACATGCAGACCTCTGATACCCATGTGCATTAAACATGGCCTCAGGTGGGAACGATACAAAAAATCTTTCCATGATCCAAGAGCAATATAGCAATCAGAAAATGGAAGATAACAGCGTTCACTATCACTAAGCCGGTGATTTTGTCCACTTTACAATGATGACTAATATTAAGGCACAAGGTGGCAAGTTGGATTTTATACTATCAAAATATGACAAACTTTAATCTGAAAAATTTGGCCAGCCTTATAAACCAGTTATCCAGTCTACAATCTGAGCAAGTTAAGTATACATCAGTAACAGTTTTTCTTTAATGTGAAGGCACCAAAGTTAATCAAATTTATTTTACAATTTTTTAAGCTAAAAGCTTGATGTTAGAACATAGAATCGCATCTGTAATCTACCACTGAAAATTTGGTTATTCTAAAATTCTGTTAGTATTACAGTCTCAACAAACACTATTTGCACATAAGACTGGTTTCCTTCCCTTGCACATCTAAGTGACAAAGGTAACTGCACTTTTAAACTCTTTAAACTATGTAACATGTTACATCTACATGTATCACATTTTCGTTTGGTCAGGGACAGCTTAACTTCACCCTTGATCAAAATTTTTACTCTGTTATGACATAAAAAGTACCAGGCACATAACATCCTCTTTAAGTGTCAATGGCATGAAACAGAAACAGATTTGCATCACAATATAGACTCATTCTGAAAACATACATCAAATTAGTCTATGAAATTTTACTTTTTAGAAAAGGAAATTAAAATTTTCTTTAAGACTATTTATCCTGTTTACAGTATTTTTTTAAGAATTCAGCAACAAAGTCAAACCTGTTGGCAAAACTAGGATGCAAGGTTACCATTCAGGAACCAAAGGTCTGGGAGTTTTAAAAAAGCCAAACCAGTGCATGGAATTATATTATACTAAAATTAAGATACTCCCTCTCCACACCAAGTGTGTGAATGAATAAGTAATACATAATTACCTCTTACAGTTCTTAATATCTTATTCCATTAATCTGATTTTTCCCAATAAAGATACCTCTGTTTGGTCTTTCATGCTTTTGTTACTCACTACTTCCACTTAAGATTACTTCAAGGCACAATATGTTTCAGGTTTTTCAGATCATACCCATTTGTTTCTCAGTCACTGGACATATTCATTCTGCAATACAAAAATCTACAATTTTGTAAATTCTGGCAGGTTTTGGTTAATTCTTTGAGTCAACCTATATATACTAAATCTTAAAATTCAGTTGTAATTTAACAGTTCAAACTTTTAGATTGTTTTTAAAAGCATACTCTATAGTTACTTTCCAAGTAATTAGGAGACACTAAAAATAAAACATTTATTTGAATGAAAGCAATCACATAATAGGTTATAAAAGAAAAAAGTTATAAAAGAGGTTATAACAACTGAAATATCCAAATGAAAAAAGGGTGTAAAAGATGGGAGGAAAGTGATTATCTCATAACTGCATCACTTCAGAATGCAGAATGAAGCACTGTGATCAATAAACTTCATTATTATCAAGTTTCAGCAAGACAAGGAGAGTTTAGAATGTGCCATGGAATGCAAAACCTTCAGGCAGAGCAGAAATTCTTGCAGTGCAGAAAAGTCTTGTGTATCAAAAGGAACTGTAGTGCTTTACTGACAGCTTATAAAATTTAACATCCTGGTCTGCTGCTTAAAAATATATTATCTATTTTTACTAGTTGAACATGTGTGATCTGCAGCTTCAAAAGAGGTAGCTCTGACTCAACTGAAACCTGTGGGCATGAGATGTAAAGAGCAGGTAATCTGCCAAAGGAGAAGAGAAATTAAAATGAAAATAGCCAGGTTATAGAATATTAAAAAAACCAAGATATGGCATGCTCTGATTTCTTGATTTTCACAGCTTAAACATAAGAATTAATAGCCTTGAATCTGTTTGTTAAACTTGAGGGTGTCTGAAGAAAAGCAATGAAAATTGTTTAAAGGTCTTGAGATCAAGTCTGAGGAGCAGGTGAGGGAGCTGGAGTTGTTCAGCTGGAGAAAAGGAGGCGCAGGGAAGATCTTAATCACTCTCTAACTATTGAGCAAGGCAGGTCTAGGGCTCTTTTCCAAATAAGAAATTGTAGGATGACAGGAAACAGCATCAAGTTGCACCAGGGGAGGTCTGGATTAGATATTAGGAAAAATTTCCTCACTGAAAGGGTTGTCAAGCACTGGAATAGGCTCCCCAGGGATGTCTATGGTGGAGTTGCTGTCTCTGGAGGCATTTCCAAGACTCACAGGTGTGGTGATTTGGGACATGTTTCAGAGGAGTGGCAAGTATGCTGGACTCAGTCTTAAAGATCTTTTCCACTCTAAATGATTCTATCTTTCTAAGGGGAGAAAAAGTTTATGTTATTAACTTGCAGTTGGTGAGCAATGTTTTTCGTAGAACACAGAATGGTAATTCCCCAAAGCATACCTTTCAGGGACTTATGGTATGAAGAGAACTTTGTTTTCTATAAGTGATGGCAGAAATAAAGATTGAAGGTCATGTTGTTTGTACATGCAAGTGGTAGCACAATCATGGCATGTGGCTCTACTTGAATATTATAATTGGAGTCCATTCCTCCATCGGGCACCTGGAGCACGGGACAAAGGTATGCCCTTATATTTTTTCTCCCAAACAAAAGGCCATCATACTATAGTGCGGCTTCCTAAATATTTCACATGTAACTGTAGCTGTCAGTGATCGTGCCAGGGAAATAAGACCTCGAGAAAGCCTAACAATTCGGTGTGAACACAACCGTGCTCAGGACTACAGGGAGCGCAGTTTAAACAGACGGTGATCTTTGGAAAGCCCCTGGAAAACACTGTCTAGGGAAATTGCTAAATCGGAACACAGGGGCGGTTTGAGCCCTGCTATCCCTTTTTCTATCAGAGCTTTGTAGGTCTGAAACCCTGCCAGCTAGGACAAGACTGTTTTCTAAAATTTGCTAATCCCAACCCTTCCAGCGCCTTTCTCCCGGAAACCGGCGAGGAGCAGGCGGAGGAGCCCGAGCGGGCCGCGGTCAGAAGCCCCCAGCGCGCAGCGGGACTTACCGGGCCGGAGAGCCTCGGGGCCACGGCGGTAGGCGGCCGGGACGGCTGGAGCCCCGGCCTGGAGGATGCCCTCGCCCCCGGCCACAGCCGGAGCAGCGCGGAGCGCCGGGGAGAGGCGCGGACTCCCGAGCAGCCCAGCCCAGCCAAGCCCAGCCCTGCCCAGCCCAGCCCTGCCCGCGCTCCCGGAGCCCAGCCCAATCCATCCGGTAAAAAAATCCCTCCTCTCTGGCCCGGCGGTTGGTCCCGGGATACTGCCCAGGCCTCCTGTAAAACATCATCTCTTTTAAAGAGCCCATCTCTGTGAGCAGCAGGTCCAGTAACGCTTCTAATGCAACTTAATCTAACCTAACGTAATCTAATTTTATCCTACGGCTTGGACAGGAGCATTCTTGCTGGGTTAAGAACTACCTCGATGGCCGGGCCCATAGAGTGGTGGTGAATGGTGCTGCATCCAGCTGGCAGCCAGTCACCAGTGGTGCCCCTCAAGTGTCTGTGCTGGGGCCAGTTCTGTTCAATATCTTTATTGATGATATGGATGAGGGGATTGAATCTTCCATTGGTAAATTTGCAGACGACGCTAAAGTGGGAGTGTGCGTCGATCTCTTGGAAGGCAGGAAGGATCTGCAGCGAGATGGTTGGATGGGCAGAGTCCAATAGGATGAGGTTTAATAAATCCAAGTGCTGAGTCCTGCATTTTGGCCACAATAACCCTCTGCAACGTTACAGGCTGGAGAAGGTGTGGCTGGACAGTGCCCAGGTGGAAAGGGACTTAGGGGTACTGGTCAACAGCCGGCTGAATATGAGCCAGCAGTGTGCCCTGGTGGCCAAGAANCAAAAGGAACTGTAGTGCTTTACTGACAGCTTATAAAATTTAACATCCTGGTCTGCTGCTTAAAAATATATTATCTATTTTTACTAGTTGAACATGTGTGATCTGCAGCTTCAAAAGAGGTAGCTCTGACTCAACTGAAACCTGTGGGCATGAGATGTAAAGAGCAGGTAATCTGCCAAAGGAGAAGAGAAATTAAAATGAAAATAGCCAGGTTATAGAATATTAAAAAAACCAAGATATGGCATGCTCTGATTTCTTGATTTTCACAGCTTAAACATAAGAATTAATAGCCTTGAATCTGTTTGTTAAACTTGAGGGTGTCTGAAGAAAAGCAATGAAAATTGTTTAAAGGTCTTGAGATCAAGTCTGAGGAGCAGGTGAGGGAGCTGGAGTTGTTCAGCTGGAGAAAAGGAGGCGCAGGGAAGATCTTAATCACTCTCTAACTATTGAGCAAGGCAGGTCTAGGGCTCTTTTCCAAATAAGAAATTGTAGGATGACAGGAAACAGCATCAAGTTGCACCAGGGGAGGTCTGGATTAGATATTAGGAAAAATTTCCTCACTGAAAGGGTTGTCAAGCACTGGAATAGGCTCCCCAGGGATGTCTATGGTGGAGTTGCTGTCTCTGGAGGCATTTCCAAGACTCACAGGTGTGGTGATTTGGGACATGTTTCAGAGGAGTGGCAAGTATGCTGGACTCAGTCTTAAAGATCTTTTCCACTCTAAATGATTCTATCTTTCTAAGGGGAGAAAAAGTTTATGTTATTAACTTGCAGTTGGTGAGCAATGTTTTTCGTAGAACACAGAATGGTAATTCCCCAAAGCATACCTTTCAGGGACTTATGGTATGAAGAGAACTTTGTTTTCTATAAGTGATGGCAGAAATAAAGATTGAAGGTCATGTTGTTTGTACATGCAAGTGGTAGCACAATCATGGCATGTGGCTCTACTTGAATATTATAATTGGAGTCCATTCCTCCATCGGGCACCTGGAGCACGGGACAAAGGTATGCCCTTATATTTTTTCTCCCAAACAAAAGGCCATCATACTATAGTGCGGCTTCCTAAATATTTCACATGTAACTGTAGCTGTCAGTGATCGTGCCAGGGAAATAAGACCTCGAGAAAGCCTAACAATTCGGTGTGAACACAACCGTGCTCAGGACTACAGGGAGCGCAGTTTAAACAGACGGTGATCTTTGGAAAGCCCCTGGAAAACACTGTCTAGGGAAATTGCTAAATCGGAACACAGGGGCGGTTTGAGCCCTGCTATCCCTTTTTCTATCAGAGCTTTGTAGGTCTGAAACCCTGCCAGCTAGGACAAGACTGTTTTCTAAAATTTGCTAATCCCAACCCTTCCAGCGCCTTTCTCCCGGAAACCGGCGAGGAGCAGGCGGAGGAGCCCGAGCGGGCCGCGGTCAGAAGCCCCCAGCGCGCAGCGGGACTTACCGGGCCGGAGAGCCTCGGGGCCACGGCGGTAGGCGGCCGGGACGGCTGGAGCCCCGGCCTGGAGGATGCCCTCGCCCCCGGCCACAGCCGGAGCAGCGCGGAGCGCCGGGGAGAGGCGCGGACTCCCGAGCAGCCCAGCCCAGCCAAGCCCAGCCCTGCCCAGCCCAGCCCTGCCCGCGCTCCCGGAGCCCAGCCCAATCCATCCGGTAAAAAAATCCCTCCTCTCTGGCCCGGCGGTTGGTCCCGGGATACTGCCCAGGCCTCCTGTAAAACATCATCTCTTTTAAAGAGCCCATCTCTGTGAGCAGCAGGTCCAGTAACGCTTCTAATGCAACTTAATCTAACCTAACGTAATCTAATTTTATCCTACGGCTTGGACAGGAGCATTCTTGCTGGGTTAAGAACTACCTCGATGGCCGGGCCCATAGAGTGGTGGTGAATGGTGCTGCATCCAGCTGGCAGCCAGTCACCAGTGGTGCCCCTCAAGTGTCTGTGCTGGGGCCAGTTCTGTTCAATATCTTTATTGATGATATGGATGAGGGGATTGAATCTTCCATTGGTAAATTTGCAGACGACGCTAAAGTGGGAGTGTGCGTCGATCTCTTGGAAGGCAGGAAGGATCTGCAGCGAGATGGTTGGATGGGCAGAGTCCAATAGGATGAGGTTTAATAAATCCAAGTGCTGAGTCCTGCATTTTGGCCACAATAACCCTCTGCAACGTTACAGGCTGGAGAAGGTGTGGCTGGACAGTGCCCAGGTGGAAAGGGACTTAGGGGTACTGGTCAACAGCCGGCTGAATATGAGCCAGCAGTGTGCCCTGGTGGCCAAGAAGGCCAATGGCATCCTGGCCTGTTTCAGGAATAGTGTTGCCAGCAGGACCAGAGAGGTCATTTTTCCTCTGTACTTGGCACTAAGGTGGCCACATCTTGAGTACTGTGTCCAGTTCTGGGCCCCTCAGTTAAGGAAGGACATTGAGATGCTTGAGTGCATCCAGAGGAAGGCAACGAGGCTGGTGAGGGGCTTGGAAGCCGAGCCCTGTGAGGAACAACTGAGGGAGCTGGGGTTGTTTAGCCTGGAGAAAAGGAGACTCAGATGTGACCTTATCACTCTCTATAACCTCCTGAAAGGTGGTTGTAGTCAGGTGGGGGTTGGTCTCTTCCACCAGGCAGCAACTGACAGAACAAGAGGACGCAATCTTAAGCTGTGGGAAATATAGGTTGGATATTAGGAAAAAGATTTTTATGGAAAGAGTGATAAAGTTCTCAAATCATCTGCCCGCGAAGGTGGTGGAGTCATCATCCTCGGATGTGTTTAAAGAAAGATTGGATATGGCACTCAGTGCCATGGTTTAGTTGAGGTGTTAGGGCATGGGTTGAACTCAATGATCTTGAAGGTCTCTTCCAACCTAGTGATCCTGTAATATAATCTAGTCAAATCTAATCTGATTTTGTCATCTAATCTAATAATTTTTTCATATGGTCTCCTGTAATAAAATTCTAACTGTTTGCAAGGCAAACTGAAACATAAACTCGTAAAGCTACTCAAAAAGTGTTTCTCTGAAGCTGTCTGTCCATAGATTGCTAACACCTGTCACATGCTGTACTCTGTACTTCTGCAATGCTCCCTTGTCAAGGGATCTCACTGTCCAGGCCTCCCTATTGCTCAATATATGTTTATCATCATTAAAAGTGAGCCTAAATAAAAAGTCCAATAAAGCAAAAGAAAATACTGACAATGAGGATGTGGAACTAGGTTCATTATTTGCAGAAAAGTCTAAGTATTCATCTCTTTACGTAATCTAGATGTAGGTAGTTTCTTAATGCATAACTGCTTCTTATTTACCTATTCAAGGATGTTTGAATATGAATGTGACATGAAGTGGACTCAGAGCTCAGGTGGATCAGGTGACTGCTTGAAATGTGCCACTATTTCCTCATTAGGAATGGCAGAAATGTAGTCAAGAGCCTGTATTCTCTCATGACAGGTATTTAAGCTGATAATTTGCACAAAGTACTTCTGGGTGTTCAGTCCCAGTCTTTTTTTTTTCCTTTTTTTTCTGACCCTGCTGTACAAAGGTTCCTACAAACTGTCACAACATCTGATTTACTGGTCACTGGCTATTCAAACTCATTATTCCATTCCTGCAAACTGGTAGTGTTGCTAACAGCTATAGGTATTAGGAATCCTAGTAAAATCTAGAAAAAAGAGCCTATTGGTCACACTGAGTTGCTCCCAGAAAAGTAACTGCTTATTTCTTCATATATTTACCCCATGTATACCAAAAGTACCATTACCTTCCTTCATAATAGATTTTCTTTTCTTCTAGGCCTGTCCAGAGGGTATCCAGATCCAACACAGCTGGACAAATTCATTCAGATTTCTTTTCAGGTGGGAATCACCAAATGATTTGGAAATTCTTGAAGATATTAATTATATGTTTCAAGGTACGGAGGAAGGTAAAAGAGGGGAAGACAGTCACCTCTTCCTTTTCCACCTTATGAAATGAGTTGTCTAGAAGGGCAGTGCTTGCTTGGGAAGATAGGTTAAACTATCTCTGTTTATCTTTAACTCCTGACTATTTCATGTTAGAATTAAGCATCATTCTAACATCAAGCAAAATCATGAGCAAAACCAGTTTCTGGTAATTTCAAAATTGCCATTTAAAAAAAAAGTCTAAATGTTTTACAGTGCAAGCCTGTTAAAGAAATTAAACATTCACAACACAAGGTTGTCCCCTAATGATTTGTATAGCAATTAGAATTTCTTAAAAAGCTGTATTTGTTCCAAAACAAGAAGGAATTATGCAATGTAAAACTTGGATTAAAAGCAGTAAAAAGACTTGCAGCACTGGAAAAAATTATTATCTTCTGTTCAAATTAGGTCTGTTTTTGTATCCATATTGTAATCCTTATGCTTACTCTTGTATGATAAAGGCTGTTTCACTTCAGCTGTTTCTTCAGCACACTTACATCTATTGTTAGATCATTCACATGCCAATGCAGCCAAAAAAATTTATTTTACATTGCTCCAGAAATGTTACCTATCCCACGTGGTTCAGCAATCACTCCAATGATGAATCTAACACAGATCTTCTTCCATTGACACTTTTGGGTGTAGTTTTTGTCCTGTGAAATATATTTCTACAGCAGACCTACCTGTGTTATGGCATGAGACTTTACAGTTGTCCTACACTTGATGCTCTCCAACATACCCATGTCTCGAACATTTTTAGCTTAGCATTATGGCCTCATTCCTCAGTGAAAGGACAAGTGGAAACAAGTTGCCCCATGAGGCTGCAGATTGGAAGTTTAGATTGAATAACTGGAAAGATTTCTTCATTGAAAGGGTTGACAAGCACTGACAGGGACTGTGCAGGGAAGTGTTTGAGTCACCATCCATGGAGGTATTTAAAAGACCTGGATATGTGATTAGGGACATGGTTTAGTAGTGGGCTTGAAAGTGTTAGATTAACAGTGGGAATCACTGATCTTAAGGTTCTTGTCTAACCTAAATGATTCTATGATTCTGAATGTCTGATCAGCTTCATTATCCTAAGAAATATAGGCAGTGTTCAGGGGATTAAATTTAGGGTTGTATATTACCTGGCAGCTTGATCCATCTTTTAAACTTGTCAAAGTAGGAGTTTGCTGGAGTGATGTTATAAAAAGTATTACTGAGACTCTTATCTAAAAAGGCTAATTGACTAAATTATAATTGCCATTTTTGAAAAGATGCTGTTATTCTTTATGCATGTCAGGTGATGGATAGAATTCACCAATTTTTAGCAAACAAAAAAACAGTTTGGTGGAGGTAAAACTATTTACCTTGATAATCCCATCAACTCAAAAACTACTTTTTATAACACCCTAAACCTGAGCAGGTGGCAATAGAACCAGAAACTACAACGAAACTGTTAGATTATGAAACACAAAGTTCATCCTCACACACACAGAGGAGCACAGAGAGACAGTGATTGTCTCCTAAACATTACAACTGAAGAAGAGAAACTGGAGCACTCTAATCTGGCTTCTTCCAGGGCTGTCACAGGAGGACAACCAGCCTCATTGTCTGCGTGGTGAAAGCCATTGAGGTCAGTCAAGTGGATGGGCTCTCTGTATCACTTGACAGAATAAGGAGAGTTACGGCCTATGGCATACATCTTGGGATTCTGCAAGACATTGTGAATAAGAGTGCTTTGAATAGGAAGCAGAGACAGGGGGAGGAGGAAATTAAGGTGTTTTGAGGGTGAACAACTCTAAGAAGACAGAGAGAAGATGGTATTTATGGGACTGGTTGCATGTGAACTGGTTGCTGGTCTGCTCATCTGGTCACACCCTTCAGTTGGTCACTGCATTCTATCCTGTTTTATCAAAATCCATTTTTATTTCCTAGATGAAACTCTCTCTACTCTATACAGTAATGTTCTGAGCCAGTATAGGATGACCACAAGTTGTGTAAGCATCCTTTTTATTGTTTCTTGGTACCTTTCTGCAGTCACTGGATAAGTGAGTTTTATGTCCTTGTTAAAACTTCTGTGAATTATTTTTCTCACACCTTGGGATGTAGATCCAGGATTATTTGTGACTACATCATTTGTCATTTCTACTGCTTTTACACTGAAGGAAATTTTAGTATTAGGATGTCAGTTAAAATTGCACATTATAGAGTTATTCTTTGAAAAGATTTATATGTGGGTAGGAATTAAGCATTGGTTATTAGGCAGGTGATATAGGTGTGTGTGCACCTCTCTATGTTATCTTCCTTTGAGGTCAGTTTTACCCATTTCAGTTTTCATTGTTTCTATCATGAGTATTCACAGACACATACTTAGCACACATAAGGTTTCTCCCCATTCTTAGCTACTCACATCTTAGCAGCACTAAAGTGATCCTTCTGCTTCAGACTTCCTTCATTTTTTCAGTCATGAGTTCAGCTACACTGCCTTCCAGGATCCCTTTTCTGCCTGCACACGTGTGCTTCCTGAAAGCACTGCAATATTCAATGATGGGTCTGAGAAGCCTCTTCCCTTGTTGATAACGCTTGGAGGATCACAATTTAAAATAAACTATAAATACCTCCTAGACCCAGTTTTTCACTTAGCTTTCCTGAAACTTTGCAGAAACTGATGAAATAATTTTCTAAGTCTGGTCAGAACTTTACTTCTATGATGTTGAATTGCCCCAATCAAGGTACATAATAATAATAAGATGTCATATGTTGTTTATGTAAATTTTAAATTATAAATCATTGTTATGATTACATCTCTATATATAACTTGACAAAATATGTGCCTTTCTGTTCTATGGATGAAAATAGTGGCTTATAAACTCAATTGGAATTCTGTCATTGACTACAGTGGACTAGAACTATACAAAAAGTGTTGCAGCTGTCAGAATGAGCCTCGGGAAATCTACCAGTTGCTGCTTTTAATGATTTGTCTTTTATAAATGACATGAATTATCAGCAGCACTCCATTGTCCTTTTTAAGTTTGATTTGGAAGCAGAAATACATACTTCTCAGAAGCCTTGAATGCAAAGTCTTTTCCAAGTGTAATAAATAAATTATTTTCTAAATCACCAAAGCAGTGTGATTCCACCAAAGTGATACAATTTATTGCCAAACTTCTCATTATGATATACTATGAAAACATTTCTATAAAGACATTAGCAGAACAACTTGACTTGTTTAAAAATATATGAAGTAAGTTGACACCTTTTGGAAAGTACACACAAATATCTCCAAACAACAGCACTCCAAAGAGTGACAATTTAAGGCACGTGATTGTTTTGCAATCTTTGTTACATAAATCTCTGACTAGACCATGTATTTGTTAAACATAATTTCATATATTTCAATAACTAGGTTCACAGCTCAGAGAGACAGAATTCACCTCAACACAGGCAACAGTTCTCAATTTTTTTATCATTGCTAGATCATAGTGCAGCATAATAAACATTGTTAAAAACAACTTTATTCATGGAGAAAAATATGTAGAAGGAACAAAAAATATTTCTTCATTTCATGTTTTTGCAAGAAGGTAGGCCATAGTTACTTATTAAATAAATAGCAACTGTGGAATGCCAAGCTTTCCTTTTTCTTACAGAGCATGTCACAAAAAATTTACAGAGTTTTCAGGGAAGTAAGAACTGAACTGGCCTCATCAGAAGTGAATGAGCTGTCAACTGATCATTCCAATCTAATAAACCAGAGCAAAAATAGCTGATACTTATGGCTGTATCCTCAGCAGCTCTGAATTTATATTGCTGTAATAGAAATCAGTGGTGCTTGACTGATTAAAATATGCTGAAGAAGTAACCAAACACTTTCACCCATATGTACATAGACCACAGAAAATGTGAATGTACAATGAAAGAGAATGCAAAAAAAGAAAAAATAGACAAGTGATCAACTGTTATAACTTGCTTTTTTCTATTTACCCTGGTAGAGAGAGGGAATGTCTCAATTGCCCTTGATAAAAAAAAGGAATTATAATCCACTATTATGTATATTATGAGTTATGAGTACATTCTCAAATGTGGAAACTGGGGACATGAAAGTTTTTTCATCACATTTCAAACTGAGAAATTTTGACAAATAAAACCTAGCTGTAGAATCAATTCTACTAGAAAACCTCTTCAAGGGGCAGAGGAGCTTCAGGAATTATGCAAGATATTCCAGATATGCAAGATTCTTCGCTATCAGAATGGCCCATTTTATCTGTCATTTGTTCAGCTGTAGTGATGCAACATACAGAACATGCCTAAGGTCCTTGAAACAGAGAGGTAAGCCCTTTGTATATAGTGTCTTTCCCTTTCTGTTGTTTGAAATGGTGTGATATTCCACTCTTTTATAATACTACAGCCCACACCCCTCTCAAAAACATACAGGGTCCTGCTGACTTTTCACAGAGACTGCTATGTTTGTAAATATGGTGATGTCTATGGTTCCTCTTTTCTCTAGCCTAAAAGCTTACAAGAACAATAAAAA